>SJYC01125039.1:0-131877 GCA_006408675.1 Madoqua kirkii | reverse complement strand
TTTCTTTTTCCAACTCACTTCATTTTGTGTGATAATCTCTAGATCTATCCATGCGGCTGCAAATGGCATTATTTCATTCTTTTTCTGGCTAATACTCCATTGTATATATGTACCACATCTTCTTTACACATTCTTCTGTCTATGGGCCACTAGTTGCTTCCATGTCCTGACTATTGTATACAGTGCTGCCGTGAAATAGGGGTGCATGTATCCTTTTAAATTATAGTTCTGTTTTCAACAAAGCAGCGGAAATTATGTCAGAGCAGGAGGACTCAAGAACTCCTCCACCTCTGTGTGTTTTCTGCTACAGTTTTTTGATACTGAAAAAACTGGATGGTTACCTAATGACCAGGCAGTTTAGGTACCAGATATTTACACAGTGATTTTCATTCTGTTTCCATTTTGGGACATCCTTGTTAATCTCTCTCTTCCATCTTTCCCAAATGTTTTAGTGAGTAAATGGGTTATTATCTCTCAAAGTTGGACAACTTGTTCCTTCAAATGCAGGATGTGACTCTTGGCTCTGAGTGTGAGATTGTTGGAAGATGTCCAGAAGTTCCATTCACCCTGTATGCCATGAAATATACATGACACCAAAACAGACAGACTTGACAACCAGCCACCCCCTCTCCTGCATGTCAGAAGGGTAATGTTTGTGATCTATATGCATCTTGGTCAAGTGAACGTCTGGGGATCAGCTTCAGACTTATCGACAATTTCATCAGGGTGATAACATTTCACACATTACCCAAACCAGCTTCCTCTTTTCCAGATGATCTGAAGAACCAGGTGAAACTTTGATTGCAGCTGAAAAAGCTCGAGAACCAAAGTGGCCCTGCCTGCCCCTGGCTATGGTTTTACTTCCCTTCCCTTGAAAGAGAGAAGTCAGCCTGTTTGATGTTTGGATGGATGTTCCAACCAATCACACATGTGCACTGATGACTCCTAATCTGCAAGATCCAAGACCTCGACCAGAGAACATCCTCCTTCCTGCACT
Source organism: Madoqua kirkii (assembly GCA_006408675.1). NCBI lineage: Eukaryota > Metazoa > Chordata > Mammalia > Artiodactyla > Bovidae > Madoqua > Madoqua kirkii. Next base: position 130,880 of record SJYC01125039.1, on the reverse strand, counting down.
GAAGAACATTTTCCTTTCTGCACTGAAGGGTAGCTCTTCCTGGCCTCTGACTTCTGAAGACAGACACTGCAGAGGACCTCTTGCCAAGAAAAGAAGCAGGATGAAGAGCTGGATATCTTTTTTTGAAAGTTTTTTTTTAATTGTTTGTTTTTTTATTGATTTATGACTGCACTGGGTTGTCATTGCTGGACATGGGCTTTCTCTGGTGGCGGTGAGTGGGGGCGCTTCCTCTCCAGTTGTGGTACACAGGCTTCTCATCACAGTGGCTTCTCTTGCCACTAAGCATGTGGTCCAGGCATGTGGGCTTCAGTCGTTGCAGCTTGCAGGTTCTAAAGTGGAGGCTTGCTGCTCGTGGTGCATGGGCTTAGTTGCCCTGTGGCATGTGGGATCTTCCAGGACCAGGGATCGAACCCATGCCCCCTGCATTGGCAGGCAGACTCTCAACCACTGGACCACCAGGGAAGCCCAGGATTGGATATCTTTAAGTGTTAGTCACTCAGTTGTGTCTGACTCTGTGACCCCATGGACTGTAGCCCACCATGCTCCTCCGTCCGTGGGGTTTCCCAGGCAAGAATACTGGAGTGGGTTGTTGTGCCCTCCTCCAGAGGATCTTCCCTACCCAAGGATCAAACCGCAGTCTCCTGCATCTCCTGCATTGGCAGTGGGGTTCTTTACCACTAGCGCCCTTGGGAAGCCCCAATATAAGTGGAGTGTGTGTGTTAGTTGCTCAGTCGTGTCTGACTCTTTGTGACCCCATGGACTGTAGCCTGCCAGGTTCCTTTGTCCATGGAATTCTCCAGGCAAGAACATTGGAGTAAGTTGCCATTTGGATTTCTCACTTTTTTCTGGTGGCATTGCTTTGCTTCAGATCTACCTCCAGTCATTTCTCTAGACTCCAGCCATTCCCCTCTCTCTTTTTCTAAATATCACTATCTAATTTATATCCCCAACTAGATTAGCAAGAAGGAAAACCAGCCCAAGATCATGGAGAGGGTTTTCTGAAGGATGTTAGGGAATAGAGATAGAACATGAAGCCAATCGAATGCACATTAAGAACTGTACCAGCTATTTAATGCATACCAGGTTATCATGGCAACCTGGGGTAAGTATTATAGTTACAATAATAGTATTACTGTTTCCATTCTCCAGACAGGAAAATAAAGATCAGGAAGATTCAATGACCTGTTGGAAGTTAAACTGCAAACATATAGTGGAACTGGAATCAGAACCCAGGACTGGTCTGGAGAAGAGACAAGGTCATTTTGGAAGGGAAGCTTGAGATTATAGCTACAAAATATCCCAAAATGTTGAAGCCAGGGAGGAAAAAAACCCCACTCTGATGGAGGAGAGCAGATGAAGCAGAAATGTGGGAAAACTGAAATATATGCATTTCTCGTTGTTTTTTTTTTAATTTAACACTCTTTATGGAACTTAAGTCATTTTGTAAGCTTTGAAACATAAAAATGTATTATGTATAATGTGCTGTGCTCATAAAATTATCATGTTTGGTGTATTTAAAGACGTGAGAACATGGGAAGCAGGAGAAGAGTTTGAGGGGAATGCTTTTTTCTTTTTCTTTCTTTTTTTTTTTTAAGTTAAAAGGTTTTGATGGGAAAAAAATGTTAAATTAAAATTTTCTATTTTTTTCACCAGATGTTCATGATTCTATTTGCAGCCATTAACTTTTCCCTTGTGCTGTTAACTTTCAGAAACCCTCAAACTGACCCTCAGGTGTTCCTCCATCTGCCCCAGGCCCAAAGTTCATCACTATCCCCACCCCTCTGGGGATATCCCCTCCTTCTCTCTAGTTGTGGACACTTCACAACTCTGGCACCCTCGATTTTTCTGGCCCCTTCTCAAGTACCAGCCTTCCATCCAGCTTTCTGTTCAGTAGCTGTTACTTGGTTCTGCCTCTTCATGATAAACGGCTCCTTCTGAGTAGTTAGTGTCTGTGTAGTTCACAGTGGCATCTAGTCATCTCACTGAGATGATTTATGATCCTTGGGGTTGGCTGGGTACTAGGTAAAGAGGACCGCTTCTCTAAGACTTTCAGAGGGGTCAGGCCAGGGAACTCCCCTTTGCTACCCCTGTACACCTGGGGGACACAGTCCTACTCTAGGACTCCTGGTCTGATGAACGGAGGGTGGGCTTGACTGTCACTCCCTGTTGGCCTCTTGGTCAAGTGTCCATCCCCTCTGTCCCAGATCAAGCCAAGGTTTTCGAAAGAATTTTGCTAAAGACTGGAAATAACCTAAAAAGCTAAAATCGGATTGTTTAAATAATGAAGCATCCACAAAGTGGGATGTGTGCTGTGCAGTCGCTTCAGTAGTGTCCAACTCTTTGCAACCCTATGGGCTACAGCCCTCCAGGTTCATCTGTCCATGAGGTTCTCCAGGCAAGAATACTGGAGTGGGTGGCCCTGCCTTTCTCCAGGGGATCTTCCTGACCCAGGGATCGAACCTGCGTCTCCTGTGTCTCCTCTTAAAATGGGATGATATACAGCTATCAAAATATTAAGACAGAGCTATGTCTACCACATATGGTACCATCCTTAAGGAAATTTAACTGGTATGGGTAAAATACAAGTTATGTGGAACTATTTCCTATTTACATAAGAAAGAGTAGAAATAGACTGATAGGTGCATTTTGCTTATATGTCCATAAGATATCTTACCATCTTTATAAACCCCAGGAAACTATGATAGGGAGATGACCTATGGGATGAAAGATAAGGAGCAGGAGAGATTTAATTTTGACTAAATATTATTTACAGTGCTTGCTTTCTATCACTTACAGGTATTACCTTTTGATAGCTGGCTAACCAGATACTAGGTAAATGAATAAATAAATAAAAATTTAAAAGTAGTTTGATACATTGTATGCATTGAGTAGGTTTGCTATAAATTTATTAAATGAAAAATTTGCTAATTGATCAAGTCACCACTGCATAGGGATAGCAGGCATGTACTCTAGTAAATCTGGAAATTCTGTTTGTCTCTGTGGAAGGAAGGCAAATGAACTTGCCTCTAGATGGTCTCTCAGTCATTTCATTATTTCTACAACAAACATAAACTGAGAAATCACATGTTCCAGCACTGAGGTGCACACTTGCACTGCAAAGGTAAGACACAGCTGATTCATCTGGATCACACAGTGAACAGCAGAGATAAACACCTCAGTAAATCACTAGCTCAACATAATAAAAGCTCAACCTAAAGATCCTGGGGGATAATCCACTAATGGGAATATGGGAGGTCTGGAGAAGACACTGAATAACTTCAGAGATGAAAAGATCCTTAGGAATCTTCTAGTTTAATCCCTTGTTGAAAAAGTAGAAGAAACAGACATGCCCAAAGTCAAGCGGGAACAGAATGACAGAACTGGATTAAGCCAAACTGTGTTTGTGCTCAGTTACTCTGTTGTGCCTAACTCTGTGTGATCCCATGGATTACATGGATCTGTAGCCCACCAGGCTCCTCTGTCAATGGGGTTTTCCCAGAATGAATACTGGAGTGGGTTGCCATTTCCTCCTTCAGAAGATCTTCCCAAGCCAGAGATCGAACCAGTGTCTGCTGCATTGGCAGGCAGATTCTTTACCACTGAGCACCTAGGAAGCCCATGAGCCAAATATAAATGTTCAATTCTGCTGCATGACAAATATCTTCAATATCTCAACAACATGCAATAATAAGCATCTATGTAGCTCCAGTTCTGAGGGTTGGCTGGGAGTGGGCAAGGTGGCTCTGTTCTGCTCTGTGTGCCTTTCATTGATTGCATTGCTTTCTTTGGGCATGTTCTTCTCCTGACATGGCAGAGATGCAAGAAAGCAAAGAGAAGCACGCAAGACCTCAGAAGGCATAATTTCAGAACTGGTACCATGTCATTTCTGCTTCATTCTTGATTAAAGGAAGTTTCTTGGCTGAACCTAAATTAGAGGAATGGGAAATTATTTTCCACTCGTTTGGTGAAAGAACATAAAAGTCATAAGGCAAGGGGCATGGTTAGAGAGAAGGGTGAAGAAGAGTCAACAATAAAATCCAGCACACGAATTTTAACTCACATCGTTTGGTCCCAAGCCCAGTGTAGTAGGCTAGATCTCAGGAAAAACAGTTGCTAATGTAGGGTAGTCCTGTAGACTATGCACTTGTAATCACATTGGTATAGTTAAGGAGGAAAATAGATCCTTTCTAGCAAGCTGGTATCTGGAAATGGATCTTTTCCTTTTTCAAAGCTATTGCAACCTGTCCAAGGTTTTGCAGACGTGTGCAGGGGCTAGAGAGGTTGGTGGTGAGAGGCACCTGCTCCAGGACAGTTTGAAACGGAGAGTAGAGGGAAGGGGGGCCAGGAGAGACAATACTTTTTCTCTTTGCATAATTGTTAAAAGTAGAATATTTTCAGATATTTGTTCAGATAATATACGAATAAATGGACACGTGAGAATGATGAATCATTTCAGATGAGACAGGTGTCGAAGTACAGCCTTGGGGCTTGAAGAAACTCAAGATCTAGTGCCTCTAAGTGAGTTGGCTGATCTGCCAACCAGAAATCTCCAGTTCCATCCCAACAGGCCCCACCCCTAACAGGCCCCACCCCTAACAGGCCCCACCCCTAACAGGCCCCACCTCCAAGAGGCCGCAACTCTAACAGACAACAACCAATCAGGCTCCAACCAAACAGGCTCCACTTCCAGCAGGCCCCGCCCCCAGCCTCTCCTTCCTTTCTGGTTAGGACTTGTCTGACCTAACAGGCCTCACCCCTAACAGGCACCACCCCTAACAGGCCCCACCCCTAACAGGCCCCACCTCCAAGAGGCCGCAACTCTAACAGACAACAACCAATCAGGCTCCAACCAAACAGGCTCCACTTCCAGCAGGCCCCGCCCCCAGCCTCTCCTTCCTTTCTAGTTAGGACTTGTCTGTGCCTCCAAGGGGTTGGGCAGGGAGAAGGGTTCGGTTTGGTTCGGTTCGGTTCAGTCGCTCAGTCCTGTCTGACTCTTTGCAACCCCATGCATCGCAGCACGCCAGGCCTCCCTGTCCATCACCAACTCCCAGAGTTCACTCAGACTCACGTTGCCATCTCATCCTTTGTCGTCCCTTTCTCCTCCTGGCCCCAATCCCTCCCAGCATCAGTCTTGTCCAATGAGTCAGCTCTTCTCATGAGGTGGCCAAAGTACTGGAGTTTCAGCTTTAGCATCATTCCTTCCAAAGAAGGAATTATAGGAAGTAAGAGTTACTAGGGAAAAGGGTTACTAGGGCTCAACTAGTTCTATTAGGAACCATAACCTGGAGCATTACTTTTAACAGAGTGATAATGCCTAGCGTTTCCTGCAGGCAAGACTTTTAAAAATTGGTAAACACTGTGGCAAGAACTGAAATAACTGTTATCACACTGTTTAACACCTAAATTGTGTATATTGTTGCTGGGGAAGAAGCAAATTTAGCTGGTGGGTGTTGAGATTGTTTTCAGGATAATCAGGTTGCAAAGACATTCTGTGATGAGTCACTGAGTTACTGATAATAAGGCACAGAGAGGAGAGAGACAAAAATAATAACAATAGCTACCACACAGGGAACACCTATGATGTGCTGGGTATTGCTGCCAGATTATTTTTCTCACTACCCCAGTACAGTAGAGACAGGCACATGACCTAATATCAACCAATTCAATTCTTTCCTGGGACTCTGACTCTTAAGAGAAATGGTGCAAGGCCAATGGAAACCATTAAGATTTGTTTATGCCAGTGTTAGCATCTGGGTGAGGCCACTGTGCTGGTTAATTTTATGTGTGAACTTGATTGGCTCATTGGCTGGTCTGAATAAAGTGGCTTGCTACTCTGAATATGGATGGGCCTCAGTCAATCAGTTGGAGACCTGAATCGAGAAATAGAGTCTTCTTTGGTGACTGAGATGGTAAAAATCTGCCTGCAATGCAGGAGACCTGAGTTCAGTCCCTGGGTTGGGAAGATCCCCTGGAGAAAGGAATGGCAACCTACTCCAGTATTCTTGCCTGGGGAATTCCATGGACAGAGGAACCTTGTGGGCTATACTCGGTGGTATTGCAAAGAGTCAGACATGACTGAGCAACTAACACTTTTCCTTTTCATAAAGGGAAATGTGCTATCTCTTTCTGTTTTCAAGCTGGAACATTGATTGGTCTTTTACATCAGATTGGAACTTAGTCAATGCCCTTGGTTTCCAGGCCTTCAAACTTGGAGTGGAATTACACTGCCAGCTTTTATGAGTCTACAGTAGAAAACGGAACTTCTCAAACTCTGTAATTATGTGAGCCAATTCCATATAATAAATTTCTTTGATAGCTAGGTGATAGGTAGATAGATGAAAGACAGATACATAGATAAACAGATAGATAGTTGTTGTTTTCCAGTCTCTAAATCATGTTCAACTCTTTGTGACCCCATGGACTACAGCATGCCAGGCACCCCTGTCCTTCAATGTCTCCCAGAGTTTGCTCAAATTCATGTCCATTGAGTCAGTGATGCTATCTAGCCACCTCATCCTTTGCTGCCCTCTTCTCCTTTTGCCTTCAATCTTTCCAAGCATCTGTTGACTCTTTCTCTGGAAACTCCTGGCTGATAGAACCATCAAGAGGTTTGTGCTAGCAAGACCTTTTGGAGAGGCCCAGACACTTTTTACTATCTGCTTTGTTTTATACTGGAAGCTACTTCATGTATTTTTAACTAATTAATTTTAAAATTAATTTTTAATTAATTCCTTTTGGCTTAAGCAATTCAGAGCCAGATTCTGTTGCTTGTGACCAAAGAATCATAGCTTCTGATGTAACCTTAGTAGATTGGTAAATACTACTCTTCTCTAAAGATAAAAACAAACAAAACCAAACAAAACAGAAACCCCACAAAATTGATTGCAAGTCATAGAGGTGAAGCTATGTCACACAGTTAATGACTGGTGGGCTTGTGACTTGAAAGCAAGACCCTGAGCTCTTTTCCCTTTGTCCTTTGGGGTTGCCAATATAAGCTGACTGGAAACTGGTCTGGGATTCTGGAGGAGGCTCCTCACAAACTCTGAGCTATAGAAAGTTCCAGAGGCAGATGACCTGACTCATTCTGCAGCAAGGGAGATACTCACAGGTCAAAGGTTCATAGAATAAAGGGTGTCAAACCTGATTCAGTGCTAAGTGCTAAACCTGGGGTCTGCACTAAGTCGCTAGAGGTTCTGTTACTAAACAAAAGTTGGGTTTCCTTGCCTGCATGCAGTAAAGCCAATCTCCAGACACCAAGTTGTGGTGAAGGGAAGTGCAATGTTAGCTGCAAGCGCTAAACAAGGAGTCCAGGATAGCTAATGCTCGAAAAGCCCAATCTCCTCAATGGGTTTTAGCAATGCATATTTAAAGGCTAAGGGATGTAGGGGCATCCCAGGGGCTGTGACCAGTTCATGCACAGTTCTCTGATTGGCTGACGGTGAGGTCACAGGGATTAACATTATCAGTCTTTAGGCTCCAGTAGGCCTGGGGCTATGTGCTCATGATCATCAAGTCCCTGTCTTCCATCTGGTGAGTGTTTTAGCGCCTATAAAACAACTCAGGAAATGTACATGAGTTGCTGTTATCTAGGCCCTTCAGAGAGGAGCTAAAGTAGTGAAAATGGAGGAAGGGACTGTCCAGAAAAGGCCCCGTATTGTCCTGCTCCATTATAGAACCTGAATTGGAACCTGAGTCTCTTAACCCCAGAGCCCATTGCTGTTTTGTTCCATGCTAACCTACCATTTCACTTGAGTTTCATTTTAACAGGATAAGAAGCAATTATAATTGCAGATTTTCCTTTTTCCTGGCCTTGCTTCAAATTCAAATATCAAAACAAATGTAAAACCAAAGTTTAAACAAGATCCATCCCCGCTGGAAAAGCCACACGTGTTCTGTTCTTCACCCTGTTTTTATCAGCTCTGTGCACATCTCTGCGCTGAAGTCCCTAGAAAAACCTTAGTTGGGACCGAGACGGACCCCAGAAGAGCCTGAGCTGAGAGCCCAGGCTTCGTGCTATCAGCTCAGGGCTGCACCTAGTGGACAGATGGTTATTGTTTAGTCCTCAGTCATGTCTGACTCATTTGCGACCCCATGGACTGTAGCCCACCAGGCTCCTCTATTCATGGGATTTCCTAGGCGAAAATACTGGAGTGGGTTGCCATTTCTGTGGAGACTTGTACTAAGGTTACTGGATAAAAACCTCTGGAACTGACCAAACCTGATAGCAACTGTTGCCATGTGCCTCCAGATCTAAACTCGCCAGTTCCCTGACTCCATGTCAGGTAAAATACCCACCCTATAGTATCCTAGCCTTCCCTGGTGGCTCAGTCAGTAAAGGGTCTGTAAACAGTGCAGGAGACCTGGGTTCAGTCCCAGAGTTGGAAAGACCCCCTGAAGAAGAAAATGGCAACCCACCCCAATATTCTTGCCTGGGAAATCCCATGGACAGAGGAGCATGGAGGGTTCCTGGGGTTACAAGAGTTGAACATGACTGAGTGACTAAACCTACCTACCTATAGCATCTTAACCAATCACCTAAAGCCACCATTTCAGTAGGAATTTTCTCTGTCTTGTGGCTAGAAAAATTGATTGCTAGCCTGTGAAAGTGTTCAGTTCTCCCTTGAGCTGGCCTACTGTTCTAGCAGCGTCTCCCACTCTAATAAACTTTATTCTCCCTTCATTCTGCCTCGTCTCTGGAAATTCTTTCCCAACCTGCGTGGATCATGACAATTTCCTTCTCCAGGGGATCTTCCTGACCCAGGGGTTGAACACACATCTCCTGTGATGGCAGGCAGATTCTCTACCACTGAACCACCTGGGAAGCCCAGTGGACAGAAATGAAAAGGCTTAAAATTCAGACCTGGAGAACCACACCCTCATACACATATACATACACACAATCATCCCCATTCCCAAGGTCAGGGAGCTAGAAACAAGTGAAGGAAGGCTTTCTTGAACTTGGGCTCTTTCCAACTAGAGTCTTTGCTGTACCATTTCAAATCTATGTCAGGCAAAGAGTCAACTTTATTCTTATGTGATAAATCCTTACCATTGCTTATTCATGTAGCATTTACCTCTTAGTGTTACATTGGCGACTGAGATATTTGTTTGAGAGTTCTCCAAACAGATCTCTTGCCTCCACTGCTAAGTCACTTCAGTCGTGTCCGACTCTGTGTGACCCCATAAACAGCAGCTCGCCAGGCTCCCCCGTCCCTGAGATTCTCCAGGCAAGAATACTGGAGTGGGTTGCCCTTTCCTTCTCCAATGCATGAAAGTGGAAAGTGAAAAATGAAAGTGAAGTCGCTCAGTTGTGTCCGACTCTTAGCGAACCCATGGACTGCAGCCCACCAGGCTCCTCTGTCCATGGGATTTTCCAGGCAAGATTACTGGAGTGGGGTGCCATTGCCTTCTCTGATATGAGGTATAAATATCTTTAAAAACAGACATGGTACCTATCTTCACAGAACTTACTCTCAAATATAACTGGAACCTTGTTACTATTTCACAGTGTTATTAGTCCCAAAGAGTGTATTTCTAACATTTATCTCTTTCTTTCATTTCAGGGAATATTGTCACCCTGCTTATTTAACTTATTTAATCCCTTCAGAGTACATCATGCGAAATGCTGGGCTGGATGTAGCACAAGCTAGAATCAACATTGCCAGGAGAAATATCAATAATCTCAGATACGCAAATGATACCACTCTAACAGCAAAAAGTGAAGAGGAACTAAAGAGACTTTTGATGAAAGTGAAAGAGGAGCGTGAAAAGTTAGCTTAAAACTCAACATTCAAAAAAATTGAGATTTTGGCAACCGTTCCCATTACTTTATGGCAAATAGATGGGGAAACAATGGAAACAGTGATAGACTTTATTTTCTTGGGCTCCAAAATCACTGCAGCAGGTGACTGCAGCCATGAAATTAAAAGAGGCTTGCTCCTTGGAAAAAAAGCTATGACCAACTTAGACAGCATATTAAACAGATCTCTTAGGGCAGGAAAAATGCAGCTGGCTGGAGAGCTTTCTCACCAAACAGTTGGGTTTCTTTTGCAAAAAAAAATGAATATGGTGAAATTAGTCCATGAGGACTGCCTTAGTCTTCATTGGTTTCACAAGACTGAGCATATAGGCTGGACCTATGTCTTGCAGGGCTTTGGATGTCTGCTGAGTAGTCTGCACTTGACTTAGAAAGTGATAAGGAGTGGTGGAGGTGGGGTTTTGTTGGTTTCTGATATTTCTAGTCGAAGATGGCTGTGACTCAGGTTTATTTAATCATTTTGCAAATATTAGTCACCTACTACATTCCAGCTACTCTTTCAGGGACTGGAAATTTTATAGAGGATAAACCAGACAGACATAAGTAGGTTATTGTGAAACTGATTCATCTACAATAGTGGTTTTCGACCAAGGGCAATATTGCCTTTCCAGGGGCCATTTGGAAATGTCTGCAGGCATTTTTGGTTTTCATGACTAGGGAAAGGGAGGCAAATTTGCTACTGGCAGATAGGAATGAAGACCATGGATCCTATAGAATACAGGACAGGCCCCAGAACCAAGAACTGACAAAATAATCAATGATACACAGGTTGGAAATCCCTGACCTAATAAGTCATAAGCTCATGAATGATAAAGATATTTTCTCCTGGCACATAAATCATAGACACTACTGAAGTGCTGAACACAGGAGAAATAGTGGAGAAAATTAAATAAGGCATACGTAGGCTTTAGAAATTAGTCATTTATATACCATTTATATAGTCATTTATATACCAATAAATTATTTATTTATTAGACTATATATATAGTCATTTATATATATATATGGACCTTTTCCAGTCCTGTGGCCACTGCTGAGTTTTCCAAATTTTCTGGCATGTTGAGTGCAGCACTTTCACAGCATCATCTTTCTGGATTGTCTACTCACACAGCAAACATCAAAGGCAATGACTTTTTGTTGTAGAATCTTCCTGACATCCAGAGTTTCATGCATTATTATTTTCAAAAGTACCCCGAGACCCTAAGGTTGGAAGCACCTCATGTTTGACTTTCTGGAGATCTCACTAGGTGCTCAGAGTTTCTATCTGAAATACCAAATATTTGACTATATATACAGTCAAATACTGGATGTCAGGAAGATTCTACAACAAAAAGCCATTGCCTTTGATGTTTACTGTGTGAGAACACAATCCAGAAAGATGATGCTATGAAAGTGCTGCACTCAATACGCCAGCACATTTGGAAAACTCAGCAGTGCCCACAGGACTGGAAAAGGTCAGTTTTCATTCCAATCCCAAAGAAAGGCAATGTCAAAGAATGCTCAAACTACCACACAACTGCACTCATCTCACACTCTAGTAAAGTAATGCTCAGATTCTCCAAGAGAGGCTTCAGCAATATGTGAACTGTGAACTTCTAGATGTTCAAGCTGGTTTTAGAAAAGGCAGAGGAACCAGAGATGAAATTGCCAACATCCACTGGATCATCGAAAAAGCAAGAGAGTTCCAGAAAAACATCTATTTCTGCTTTAATGACTGTGTTAAAACCTTTGACTGTGTGGATCACAAACTGTGGAAAACTCTGAAAGAGATGGGAATACCAGACCACCTGACCTGCCTCTTGAGAAACCTATATGCAGGTCAGAAAGCAACAGTTAGAACTGGACATGGAACAATAGACTGGTTCCAAATAGGAAAAGGAGTATCTCAAGGCTGTATATTGTCACCCTGCTTATTTAACTTCTATGCAGATCACATCATGAGAAACGCTGGGCTGGAAGAAGCACAAGCTGGAATCAAGATTGCTGGGAGAAATAACAATAACCTCAGATATGCAGGTGACACTACCGTTATGGCAGAAAGTGAAGAGGAAGTAAAAAGTCTCTTGTTGAAAGTGAAAGAGGAGACTGACAAAATTGGCTTAAAGTTCAACATTCAGAAAATGAAGATCATGGCATCTGGTCCCATCACTTCACAGCAAATAGATGGGGAAACAGTGGAAACAGTATCAGACTTTAATTTTTTGGGTTCCAAAATCCCTGAAGATGGTGACTGCAGCCATGAAATTAAAAGACGCTTACTCCTTGGAAGGAAAGTTCTGACCAACTTAGATAGTGTATTCAAAAGCAGAGATATTACTTTGCCAACAAAGGTCCGTCTAGTCAAGGCTATAGTTTTTCCAGTGGTCATGTATGGATGTGAGAGTTGGACTGTGAAGAAAGCTGAGTGCCAAAGAATTGATGCTTTGAACTGTGGTGCTGGAGAAAACTCTTGAGAGTCCCTTGGACTGCAAGGAGACCCAACCAGTCCATCCTAAAGATCAGTCCTGGGTGTTCCCTGGAAGGATGCCACCTCATGCGAAGAGTTGGCTCATTGGAAAAGACTCTGATGTTGGTCGGGATTGGAGGCAGGAGGAGAAGGGGATGACAGAGGGGAGGCTGGATGGCATCACCAACTCGATATACATGAGTCTGAGTGAACTCTGGGAGTTGGTGATGGACAAGGAGGCCTGGTGTGCTGCGATTCATGGGGTTGCAAAGAGTCAGACACAACAGAGTGAATGAACTGAACTGAGACAATCATAATTAAGCAGTTAGTATATGCAAGTGTGTGCTTCGGTCGTGTCTGACTCTGTGTGACCCTATGGACTTCAGCCTACCAGTCTCTGTCCATGGGACTCTCCAGGCAAGAATACTGGAGTGGATTGCTAACTTTCCTACCCTCCTCCAGGGGATCTTCCTGACTCAGGGACTGAACTTGTGTCTCTTATATCTACCTGCATTGGCAGGTGGGTTCTTTGCCACTAATTCCACCTGGGAAGCCCAGTATATGCAGAGTGTGATGCATTATTCCTTGCATTCCACTGCCCTCCCCATACAACAGCAACCCTGTGTGGTTCAGGCTGTAATGATCTCCATGTTACAGATGAAAGAACAAAGGTACAGAGGGATTAGGTTATCTTATCCAAAATCACCCCATTTGCATGCAGAGCTGGTCTTGCAGGAGAGAAGCCAGCTGGACCCTAGATTTTGCACTCTTCACCCAAATTTCCTCTTGAGGAAACTCTTACTGTGCTTGATATTGGGGAGCCACCAGTGAGCATCCCTTGCCATAACTCACGTCAGGCCAGCTCGACTTTCTGGCCTGCAAGTTTCTCTCTTAAACTTTGTGACAATGAAACAGAAATGACTGATCGATTTCACTTCAGACAGTTGTAACCAGATTCCTTGTGTTGCCCTGGGTCCCACTTTCCTGTCCATTCTGTCAACTGCCTCTTTTCTCACCAATAAACTCCACCCTCTGCTAATGTAGGCTATTGTTCATTTCTGTTGTTTGCAACCAGAGATTTCCGGTACAGAAAAAGATCCAGGAAAGGAATTACGCATATCCTGGGCCTTACTGTCCTCTTACAGCAGATAGAAAGTCAGTCTGTGGAGCAGGGGAGGCTGGAAGCTGTGAAGACAGGCCTGAGGCTCAGCTGAGGAAGGAGAGGAAGGAGATTAAAGAAGCCAGAGCATTTTGCCTCAAGTACCTGGAGAACAGATGACCTGCAGGTTCCTGGAAGTGCATGGGCTTGTACCAAGCTGCCTAGATTTAAACTGTGGCTCTCTTTTATTGACTTCCCTGGGTGACTCAGTCAGTAAAGAGCCTGTCTGCAGTGCAAGAGACCTGGGTTCAATCCCTGGGTTGGGAAGATCCCCTGGAGAAGGAAATGGTAACCCACTCCAGTATTCTTGCCTGGGAAATCCCATGGACAGAGGAGCCTGGCAGGCAACAACCTATGGGGTCACAAGAGTCGGACATGACTGAGTGACTAAACCTACCTACTTACCTCTCTCTTACTAGCTGTGTAACTTTGACAAGCCGTTTAACGTTTTGGAATCAGTTTCCTCTTCTTGAAGGGGGTGTATATTAATATCTGTTTTGTAGAGTTGACAGATTCAAATGAGCTAACAGTGTATTCATCACTTCTATGGTGTACATTTGCCACATTTTATCATCTTTAAAAATTGGAAGGTGGCCTACAATGGATAATACAATAGATTACTAGATGGGGTATTTTTTTCCTTAGCGGTACATGAAATAAAAGTAACTTATTGCTGTCATCTTAGATTCAGTGATACACCCTGGATTTACAGCTTAAAATATTAGCAATTATTATTCCTATTTATATCAGTAGTTCCTAGCATATCATAAGCACCCAGTGACTGTGAGATTGAAAAAGATCCCTCTTGAGCTTGAGCTTTACCTGAAGATGTATTTGAACACTTACACCCAGTGAAGGTCAAGGAGCAGCTACACTTGGGCTCCCTTTATGGGGAGAGAGGTCGACATGAATGCACAAACAGAAGCCCCTAGCCAGGAAGAAATGATGAAACTCTGCTTGCAATAAATCACTTTGGACAGGTTTATCTGTGTTTTCAGGGAAGTTTTGCAATCATATTTTTCTTTTGTTCCATAATTTGCAATACAAAACCACTGACCCCTCCACCTCTGCTTCCTGGCACACTGACAAGTCATCCAGACTCTAGGTAGCAACCAGGAAGTTGACAGTAAGTGATTGCTTCATATCCAGGCTTTGCAGGACCAGTGATAAGCCCTTTCTAAATGCCATTACTCATCTTCAGCTTGGCCACAAAATTAGGCATTTGCCACTCTCCGGTTGTCATTGATGTAATTGTTCAGATCACAGCACTTCTTATCAGATTTTATTTCCTCTGACCTAAATATGCAATTCTGCAGGAGCATACAGCTCATCTGGGCATTTTTATCAGCATCACTCAATAGTTAACTAAGGAGATGGAAAATACAGCATGATGATGAAGAAACAAGTGCTGGTATGTCACTGTCCAGGATCACAGCTTCACTTCTAAATATGTGACCAAATAGGAAAATACCCAACTGCTTTCAGCCTCAGTGACCTCAGCTATAAGACAAGAATAATAATAGCTGATAATATTATGGACTAAACACTGCTCCCATGAATGGAGGAGCCTGGAAGGCTATAGTCCATGGGGTCACTAAGAGTCAGACATGACTGAGCAACTTCACTTTCACTTTTCACTTTCATGCATTGGAGAAGGAAATAGCAACCCACTCCAGTGTTCTTGCCTGGAGAATCCCAGGGACAGGGGAGCCTGGAGGGCTGCTGTCTATGGGGTCGCACAGAGTTGAACACGACTGAAGTGACTTAGCAGCAGCAGCAGACACTGCTCCATGTGGTTAACACACAACTGTTTATTTGCTCCTCACAACCATCTTTGAGGTAGGCATTCTATTAACATCCCCATTTAACAGATGTAAAAAGGGATGTTTCAAGAGGTTCTGGAAGTTGCCCACTGAATGACAATGGCAGGCTGGCAGTCTCCGGGTTATGTACTCTTTATCGTAACTTTATGTTGTATCCTAAACCCAACAGAAATGCCTCCCCAATGGCAAGAGTGTGGTAAGATTCAACAAGATAATGAATGCCGATATATAGCTTAGTGCCAGGTTTTGTAAACACAAAGAGTTTAACACTGTCATGCAGCTTTCATTTATCAAGCACTGATCATAGGTCACACACTGTGCTATACCCTTGACACGAAATCTCGCTCATCCTCACAATGACCCTAGGAAATAAGAATTTTTATTACCTCCTCTTAAAGATGAGAAGCTAAGCTCAGAGAGGTTTTGTCCTTACAATTACTATGGACCAGTCATCACTGCATAAGTTGTGTAAGAGTGGAGTGAGTGCAGGACCAGCCAGGTCTACTGGACTCTGAGTCCCATTCTCTCTCCATTTATCCCATCGCTCCAACAATAGGCTGTATTTATCTGATAAGGATGCTGAGATCATTTCAAGGAGATCAAGCAAGGCTTATGGACCGCGATGATCAAAGAATAGGAGTTATTCCCAGTGCATATTGAGTTACCTGGGCTTCTCAAGTGGAGCAGTTGGTAAAGAATTCGCCTGCCAATACAGGAGACACATGGGACACAAGTTCAATCCCTGGGTCGGGAAGATCCCCTAGAGCAGGAGATGGCAACCTACTTCAGTATTCTTGCTTGGAAAATTCCACAGCCTGGTGGGCTGTAGTCCACGGGGTCACAAAGAGTTGAACATGACTAAGCCCACACAGTAAATTGTCCTGGAATTGATTCCAAGATGCCAGAATAAGAAGTAAGCTTTGGCAATCATTTAGTCCCAACTTTCTTTTTGAAGCAGCAGAAGGGAGCCTGGAGACCTGCCTGAAGGACAGAGCTCTTTAGAAGAACCAGGGCAAAACCTCATGGCTTCCCAGAAGAACCATCCATCTTGCCAACTGCTCAATGCAAGGTGCTTCGCTGGTGGCTCAGATGGTAAAGAATCTCCCTGGAATGAAGGAGACCTGGGTTTGATCCCTAGGTCAGGAAGATCCCCTGGAGAAGGGAATGGCTACCCAATCCAGTAAACTTGCCTGGAGGATTCTGTGGACAGAGAGGCCTGGTGACTAACACTCACTTTCAACACAAAGAGACTGCAAACTGCACTGAACGGCTTCCACTGAAGTCTTTTAATATATAGTTTATTTTTGAATTATAAAAGCTGTGCATGTTTGCCATAGAAAATTGGGAAAATACAGAAACAAAGAAAGTTGTGACAAAAATAAAATGATCCTGTTTCCCACCACCCAGAGAGCTGTAGATAACTTGGCATGTTTCCTTCTAGGAGTCTTCCTATGCATAGCTTTTTGTTTGTTTTCTTTTTAGTTTTTAGATACTTGTGAAGGCCTGTGTATGCAATTTGTTACCAGCCTTCCCACTTAAATTATAAATATTTTCCCATGTTATTACAGTCTCTTTGTAAACAATTTTCCTTTTCAATAATCAAGTGCAATAGTCTCCTGCTGTATGCCTACACCCTAGCCTGCACACACGTGCATCTATTGCGATCCCCTTGGGAACTGGTTTCAACCATCTGTGTTTAAAGTTTTTCTGTTACCTCGATATAGCTTAATATGTGACTTTTAGATTTTTCTACTTTATAATTACCTGTTGATTTCCTGCTGTGATAGATGGGAATTGAGTTAATTTCTACCACCAACTCTAGATATATCTTTTCTCCTTATTCTTCTCCCAATAATTATAATAATTATGCCATTATTTTTCTTATTTCCTGCTTGGTCACCATGATAATTGTAGATAACTTGCCTAACCTTCACTTTCAAGATTTTTGTCTTGTTTTCCTCTCTATACTTCTGAACTTCTATTAACTCTAGTTTTTATTTTTTAAATTTTAATTTAATTTTATTTTTGACTACACCATGCAGCATGTGAGATCTTAGTTTCTGCACCAGAGATTGAACCTGTGACCCCTGCAGGAGAAATGTAGAGTCTTAACCACTGGGCTGCCAGGGAAAATCCTGATGAGTTTTTCTTTTAATTTGTCAGTTTTGATAATACTTATATTCTCTCCTCACTCTAGGATTAAGTCATTAATGCTTCCTTTATAAGATGATTCTGAAACTTGAAAACAAAAAACAACATTTACACTAGCAGGAAAAATGGGCATCTGTTATGACTGCATAATATTCCATTGGATATTTTTGTTTCTCAATTTCCCTAACTATCAAACGCTTGCTGCTGCTGCTGCTAAGCTGCTTCAGTCGTGTCCGACTCGTGTGACCCCATAGATGGCAGCCCACCAGGCTCCTCCATCCCTGGGATTCTCCAGGCAAGAACACTGGAGTGGGTTGCCATTTCCTTCTCCAATGTATGAAAGTGAAAAGTGAAAGTGAAGTTGCTCAGTTGTGCCCGACTCTTAGCGACCCCGTGGACTGCAGCCTACCAGGCTCCTCTGTCCATGGGATTTTCCAGGCAAGAGTACTGGAGTGGGGTGCCATTGCTTAAGTCGGATTAAAAGAAGCTTTTTCTCTCTAATCATTCACTATTATAAATTACACTGTGATAAAAGGCTTTGATTTTTGTGTTTGTCTGAATATCCTTCTCTGATAGTTTCTTTAGAAGAGATACCCAAAAGTAGCCAGTAGGGTACCTGACATACTGTGAATTCTTAATCAGCATTTGTCACAGCAATGAATAAAGTGTAGATGTGAACAGTTCTAAGACTCTCAATAAATAACTAATGAGAACTTGCTGTATGGCACAGGAAACTCTACTCAATATTCTGTGGTGACCTTACTTAGGATCCAAAAAAGAAGGGATATATGTATATGTATAGCTGATTCACTTGTTGTGCAGTAGAAAGAAACTAACACAACATTGTAAAGCAACTATACCAATAAAAATTATTTTTTAAAAAAGATTACAACACTGCTTCCTTGGAATTATTCTAAATATTCACCACTGAATGTCCCTGAAATCCATGGTAGAGATTGGGGATAAGAGAAAAAATTAATACAACCTCATTTGAAAAAAAAAAGAAAAAGTGGGTGATTGTGATGCTGGAAGGGCTAGAGCAGGGGTCAGCAAATTATGGTCTACCCACCAAATCTAGGCCACCACCTGCTTTTATAAATAAAGTTTTATTGGAACACAACCATGACCATATGTTTATAAATTCAGTGGCTGCTACAGCAGCTCGGTTGAGTCACTGTAACAAAAATCCAATAACCGATGAAGTCTAAAATATTTACAACCTACGCCTTTAGAGAAATATTCATAGACTTCTGGACTTCAAGATTGGGAAGAATAAAGCTGAAGGGTGGGTTACGGTGGCTTTAGTAAATGAAACTAGTTTTCTATCCCTCTTCCTAGACAGCTTTCCTGAAAAATCACTGTTATTGCAAGAGAAAAATAAGGCACAGTTGTAAAATTTAGCTATTTTTCAAGCAGGGTACTAAGGACTTCACATATCATCGACTCATGCAAGTAATTTTCACAACAATCTATGACATAGTTACTGTCATCATAACCTCGTTTTTGTTGATAAGGAAACTGACATCAAATAACTTGCATAGGATGATAGCACTGGTGAGTGGTGGAGGGAGAAACCGTGGCTGGGAGGCAGACTCCAGGGCCTGGGCTCCTAACTACCACATTATAACACATTGTCCTAGAGAAATGAAAGCAGAAGGGACCAAAGAGAGTATCTCCTCTAGCTTGTAAACACAGATTTTTTAGGAGTGGAAATTTTGTATCTTCCTACCTCACAATCACCTTCCTTATTTGCTCCCCTCACCCCCCAGATGGTCTTCTGGAGGCCTTGCTTAAACAACATGACTCAGTCCAGAGCTGATTAAAAAAAAAAAAAAATCCTCCAAGTCACTGTCCAAGTGAGCTGGACCAATCAGAGTCCTTTCTGTCCCAGGTACTGAGAGGAAGGGAAAGCCCATCACTTCATGGGGTTGGGCTTAAAATATGTATTGCAGAACCTACTTAGAATGGCCAGATAAAATAGAGGATTCCCACTAAAGTGTAGATTTTTGACAAAAAATACAGAATTTGTTTATGTAAGTATGTCCAAATATTGGATAGAAAACACAGTAAAAAAAAACAAAACAAAACACCTTTCTTTTTAAATCTGAAATTCAAATTTAACTGTGTCATAATACATATATATATATATATACATACAACATGCTAAATAAAAGATATAATATGTAATATATAAAATATAGTATATATGAATATGTATATATACAAGTATACATGTATATGGGGCTTCCCTGGTGGCTCAGTGGTAAAGAATCTGCCTGCCTGTGCAGGAGATGCAGGTTTGATCCCTGGGTCAAGAAGATTCCCCGGAGAAGAAAATGGTAACCCACTTCCAGGATTGCCTGGGAAATCCCATGGACAGAGAAGCCTGGCAGGCTACAGTCCATGGTGTTTCAAAGAGTCAAACACAACTTAGCAACTAAACCAACACCATACATGCATACACACACACACACACATATATATACACACACATTATATAGATACATACACACACACACATATATATATATATATATGTTGTTGTTCAGTTGCTAAGTCATGTCCTACTCTTTGTAACCCCATGGAGTGCAACACATCAGGCCTCCCTGTCCTTCCTTTTCTCCCAGAGTTTGCTCAAATTCATGTCCATTGAGTTGGTGATGCTATCTAACCATCTTATCCTCTGCCACTCTCTTCTCCTTTTGCCTTCAATCTTTCCCAACATAAGGTCTTTTACAATGAGACAATTCTCTTTGAATCAAGTGGCCAAAGTGTTGGAGCTTCAGCTTCTAGGAGCCCTGTGAATACCCTTGTTTGGGAGAAAGTCTGCATGCTGAGCAGGAAAGATCAGACACATGGAGAGAACCAGAGATGTGAGACTGGAAGCACCTCCCAGACCCTGATTCGGTTCCTTCATACATTCTCAGTCTTGATTCCACCCAGGCTCCCCCACCGTTTATAACCAAAGCACCCTTAGAAGATAATCCTTCAGTAGAAAATGTGAATGTTCAAGTGTGAAAT
Organism: Madoqua kirkii; assembly: GCA_006408675.1. Classification (NCBI taxonomy): domain Eukaryota; kingdom Metazoa; phylum Chordata; class Mammalia; order Artiodactyla; family Bovidae; genus Madoqua; species Madoqua kirkii. Next base: position 110,463 of record SJYC01125039.1, on the reverse strand, counting down.
TAATGCCATTCACTATAGCACAGTGGAGAATTGAGATCCAATGTTCAAACCATTTCCCAATTGTTTTTTTTTTTAGAATTCTTCAAAATAGTCTGGTTTAAATGGACATACAATTGTACAAAAATACTCTTTCTTTCATCCCTATCTTAATGAGTTAGAATTTCTCTATTAAACAAACATGCCTCTAGGAATGATAACATAAAAACCAAGATAGCAATTCTGTGTGTCGACAGGGCAAAATGAGGCTAAGGAAGTGTCTCAAAGGATCTCAGTTAAATTTATGTTGTTTTATTTCTTAAACCATGTAGTAAAGACCTAGACGCTCATTAAAATATTCTTTACACTTGTTTTGTGTCCTAAATATTTCACAGTAAAAAAACAAACAAAAAAAGCTTTTTAAGCCTGATCACAGTTCTTGAACTTAGTTAAAACTGTCTTAAGTATGGGTTAGGTAGAAAAGACTTAAAAATATCTTTGCAGTTTATTTGATATTTAAAATACAATAGCTTGCTTTTTTTTTTTTTTTTTAAAGATTTGGTCTGTAGGTCCCAGGAGCATTATCATGAACCATTTGGAATTTTAGCTTTCTCAATAAAAAGGTTTCAGCATCTGGAACAGTGTCTGGCAAATGGTTAAGTATTCCATGTATAATGATTGGGTTTCCCTGGTGGCTCAGATGGTAAAGAATCTGAGATGGTATAATGATTAAATGGATGGCAAAACACTAAAATCATCACTGTTCAGTTCAGTTCACTTCAGTCACTCAGTTGTGTCCAACTCTTTGCAACTCCATGAATTGCAGCATGCCAGGCCTCCCTGTCCATCACCAACTCCCAGAGTTCACTCAGACTCACATCCATCGAGTTGGTGATACCATCCAGCCATCTCATCCTCTGTCATCCCCTTCTCCTCCTGCCCCCAAGTCTGCATGCTGGGAGGGCCCAGCATCAGAGTCTTTTCCAATGAGTCAACTCTTCACATGAGGTGGCCAAAGTACTGGAGTTTCAGCTTTAGCATCATTCCTTCCAAAGAAATTCCAAGGCTGATCTCCTTCAGAATGGACTGGTTGGATCTTCTTGCAGTCCAAGGGACTCTCCAGAGTCTTCTCCAACACCACAGTTCAAAAGCACCAATTCTTCGGCACTCAGCTTTCTTCACAGTCCAACTCTCACATTCATACATGACCACTGGAAAAACCATAACCTTGACTAGATGGACCTTTGTTGGCAAAGTAATGTCTCTGCTTTGCAATATGCTATCTAAGTTGGTCATAACTTTTCTTCCAAGGAGTAAGCGTCTTTTAATTTCATGGCTGCAGTCACCATCAGCAGTGATTTTGGAGCCCCCCAAAATAAAATCTGACACTGTTTCCCCTGTTTCCCCATGATCATCACTGTACACCCTCTTTTATGTTAAAGTTTTCTCCATCTCTTCCCATACGCCTTGTCTCCTAAGGTATGGCTATGTGTGTACTAAGTCATTTCAGTCATGTCTGACTCTGCATGACTGAATGCACTATAACCCACCAGTCTTCTCCATCCATGGGATTGTCCAGGCAAGAATACTGGAGTGGGTTGCCATAACCTCCTCCAAGGAATCTACCCGACCCAGGGACTGAACCCGTGTCTCTTATCTACCTGACCCAGGGACTGAACCTGTGTCTCTCCTGTCTCCTGCACTGGCAGCTAGGCTCTTTACCACTAGTGCCACCTGGGAAGTCCAAGGTATGGCTCTGCTAGGGGTTATACTGGAAATGGAACACAGTTGGCAGGAGAGAATTTGAAGGAGCTGCAGTTTTGTGATTTCCAGAATGTTTGCCTGAGACCCATGCTGAAGATACACTATGTAGCTGACATCATCTCCACCGTTTTCCTGCCCAAATGGTCTAATTTGAATAATGTTACTTCGGGCCCCTCAGCAGGATGGTTAGACGATATGGAGAAAGAGGAGGTCAGGACAGCGGGGGTCAAGTTTCTTGTCCTGCATTTCACCTCCACAAACAATGACAGCTGAAATACATCTGATGCTTTTCCTCACATCCTCACTTATAGGAACAAGATTCTCCCCCCTACCCCCGACCCCCGAGGATGATCCTGGAACAAAGACCACTTTGATGAATATAATACAGCAGTTCATACGCTCTGCTGCTTTGGGGGGCAAAAAGTCCGAGAACATTCTATTCCTTTTTTCCCACAGTCCTATTATTCATGTGATGCCTCAAAATAATTATTTTCTAAGAGGATTTTAGCATCCCAGATGCACTTTGAATGTCATGAAAGAGCAGAGGAAACACAAGCATGAGATGAAGCGCAAAGCGAGAACATAAAGCAAACTGCTCGGGTCTGTGATGTATAGCGCCAGAATAAACACAGGGAGCTCTGTGAAAGCCAGTTCATTTCACGCACAAGGCGACCCAACTTTAGTTGCTGGCAAGACCATTAGTCGTCCTCACCTAATCGTGGAAACAGTGAAGTGAAAGTGTTAGTCACTCAATTGTGTCGATTCTTTGTGACCCGTGGACTATAGCCCGCCAGGCTCCTCTATCCATGGGCTTCTCCAGGCAAGAACACTGGAGTAGGTTGCCATTCCCTTCTCCAAGGGATCTTCTTGACCCAGGGATTGAACCCTGGTCTCCTGCATTGCAGGAAGATTCCTTACCATCTGAGCCACCAGGGAAGCCCATGATGGAAAAGAGCCCCTCTAAATTTTCCTGAAAATTCCAACTCACTGAGTGGATTAAAAGGATGGTCTTTTTATTTAGAGGTAAGACATTTAAAAGTCACTTTCATAAAGTGGCAAAACCTAATTTTGTTCTTTTCTTCTCTATTAAATGTGTCTAAACAACTTATTGATTCCTGTAAGAGAAAGTGCAGGGGGGAAAAAATCTGTACAAATTGAATAAAGACTTAGGGGTTTATTACTCTAGAGTTATAATTCAAGCAGGCTTTGAAAAGAACTTTTGTCTAATTAGTCATTGTAATCAGGTATCTATGGGAATAAGTGTTAATGCTCGGAATAGACAACCAATTAATCATGTCTACAGTCAGCATAATAACTGGCATCAAGTTCTGTGTTTTTTAGACTTTTTATCCAGCAAGTACAAAACAGGCAGCTCTCCTGTGCTTTTCCTGGAACAGAAAGCAACCCCCCTTTCTGCACTGGGAGGCCCCTGGGATAGCTCATCCCTGGGTGTCTGAATCCTTACAGCCTCAACCATAAGCCAAGGGAAAACAGCAGCGGGAAAAGTACATGAGAGGCCCATCCATTCAGGAATACATGGCCCCTCTATTTAGAATATTTACAATAACTGACATTCATAAAGTAATTCTATGTGCAGGCAGTGGACTAAGTCCTGAGCATACATCAGATTATTTAATCTTTATAGCAACTCTGATATATAGGTGCTGTGATTCTCTTTACAGATGATGAAACTGACCTGTGGAGTAGTTAGTTGCCTTGATCAAGTTTGCACAAATGGAACCAGGGTCAAACTCAAGCCAGTCTAACTGCAAAGTATATGATGTATCTATTTCTTAATAACATGGAACTATGCTTTACCATTTTTGTGGGTCAGGAATCTCGTGTGATTTTGTTCAGTCATTTAACTCAAGGTGCCTCACAAAGCTGTAGTCTTCATCTCAAGGATCAACTGGAGAACAGTCCATGTCCAGGTTCAGTTGTGTGGCTGTTAGAAGCCACAGGTCCTGACTGCCACTTGGACTGCCCCTTGGGGCAGCTTACAACACAGCAGGCGGATTCCATCCAAGAGAGAGCAGAGGAGAGAGAGAATGAGTGAGAGAGGGTATATCACGTGGAACCAGAGTCTTTGTAACCTAATCTCAGGAGGACAGCCCATCACTTTAGCCACATATTTATTAGAAGCCAAGTAACCAGGTCAGCCTGAAGAATTGATGCTTTCAAACTGTGGTGCTGGAGAAGACTCTTGAGAGTCTCTTGGACTGCAAAAAGATCAAACCAGTCAATCTTAAAGGAAATCAGCCTTGAATAATCATTGGAAGGACTGGTGCTGAAGCTGAAGCTCCAATATTTTGGCTACCTGAAGAAAACAGCTGACTTGTTTGAAAAGACCCTGATTCTGGGAAAGACTGAAGGCGGGAGGAGAAGGGGATCACAGAGGATGTGGTGGTTGGATGGCATCACTGACTCAATGGACATGAGTTTGAGCAAACTCTGGGAGAAAGTGAAGGACAGGGAAGCCTGGAGTGCTACAGTTCGTGAGGTCGCAAAGAGTTGGACATTACTTAGAGACTTAACAAAAATAAAAACCAGGCCACCCCAGAGAGATGATTAGATGAGAGCCTACATACCCGGTGATGGGGATCACTGGGAGATATCTTAGGAGCCGCTGCCTTGAATATCTTGACCTTGTCTCTCAGAACAGGTCCAGACTAGGGTGTCCATCACTTGCTTTCACGTGCTTTCTCTAAGAACCATCTTGAACTAGTGCCATGCACCCCTCTCGGAAAACAGGAGCCAACTCCTCTCCTCCTGGGTATTCAGTGGATGGCAGTCCATCTCTAAACTCAGTTATCCATTCATTAGTTCTGTGTTTCAGCCTTGGCCATGTTGCTTAACCTCACTCATGTTCTAACTCTCCATTTGTCAAATGGGGTTAACAGAGAACTCATTTGGTAAGTTTTTTCTGAGGACTAAAAATGCACATAAAAACTCTTAGAGTGGGTCTCAAAGCAAAGTAACTCCTCAGTAAACAAAAGCAACCTTTACTTATTTTTTTAATTTATTTTTATTTTGTTTTTATATTTTGGCTGTACTGTGCAGCATGTGGGATCTTAGTTCCCCACCCAGGGGTAGAACTCACGTCCCCTGCGTTGGAAGCATGGAGTCTTAACCACTGGGCCACCAGGGAAATTCAGCAACCTTTACTATTGTTGTTGTGTTACAATTATTACCATTTTATCCATGAAGGTCAAGATATCTGAAACAGAGCTTCTGCATGGTGGAAGACACTGCTATACAAATCTTTCCAGAGCTAGAAATTGAAAAATACAAGGAAGGGACTGTAACACCCCATTGGCACCCCAAGAATGTGGGTGCCCCAAAATAGAGATTGGAAGTGGACTAAGAATCAGATTCCACAAAACTGTAGGATAGATAGAAATCAGAGTGGAGAGGGTGGGTTTTTTTTTTTTTTTTTGTACATTTCCTTCTTTAAAAGAATTTCATTTGGTTTCCCTAAGCAATTAGTGGGTGATGGTGGTTTAGTTGCTAAGTCATGTACAATAAGTGTTGGACGCAAAGGGTCATAGCCGTCTGGGCTCCTCTGTCCATGGGATTTCCCAGGCAAGGATACTGGAGTGGTTGCCATTTCCTTCTTCAGGGGATCTTACCGACCCAGGGATCAAACCATGTCTCTTGCATTGCAGGTGGATTTTTTTTACTGCAGAGCACCAGGGAAGTCCCTATGCAATTAATACAGTCCTTTTAAATTTAAGGATAACCCAGCTATGCTAAGAGAACCCAGGGATGTGATCTGTACAGTCTGTAAAAAGATTAAGTCTGGGAAGAGAAAGGCAAACAGCATTTATTGAGTGACAGTTGTTAAGCCACAGAGTGCATTTGAGTTCCAGTTGCATTTCACTGTCACTCAACCACTTTAGGGGATAGTTTTTCTTATCCTCCCATTTTGAAAACAATGGTCAAATAATGAAATTATTTTACCACAATGCTGCTGCTGCTGCTGCTGCTGCTGCTAAGTCGCTTCCGTCATGTCCGGCTCTGTGTGACCCAATAGAGGGAAGCCCACCAGGCTCCCCCATCCCTGGGATTCTCCAGGCAAGAACACTGGGGTGGGTTGCCATTTCCTTCTTCAATGCATGAAAGTGAAAAGTGAAAGTGAAGTCTCTCAGTTGTGTCCAACTCTTAGCGACCCTCCATGGACTGCAGCCCACCAGGCTCCTCTGTCCATGGGATTTTCCAGGCAAGAGTACTGGAGTGGGGTGCCATTATTGCCTTCTCCATTTCACCATAATAAAATCACATAATAAAATTAACCATTTTAAAGTGAACAACTCAGTGACATTGAGTACATTCAGAATATTGTGTAGCCACCATTTCTACATAGATGCAAATAATTCTCACCACCCTTAAAGGAAACCTTGTTCCCATTATACATTTTTTGTCCATTTCCTTCCCACCCCACATTCAGCCCCTGGCAATCACCAATCTGCAGTCTGTCTTTATGGATTTACCTCTTCTAGATATTTCACATTAATGGAATCACACATAGGTGACTTTTTGTGTCTGGTTTCTTTCACATAATATTTCTGAGGTTCATCCACACTGTAGCATGTACTGGTACCACATTCCATTTTATGGCTGAATAATATTCCCTTGCATGGATACAGCACAATTCGTTTATCCATTCACCCTTTGATGGATATTTGGGCTGTTTCCATCTTTTAGGAACTGTGAATAATGCTACTGTGAACAGAATTTTTTTACTGGAGTATAACTGCTTTATAAAGTTGTGTAAGTTTCTGCCATACAATACCATGAATCAGCTATAAGTATGCAAAATCCCCTCTCTCTTGAGCCTCTCTTCCAACCCGCCCCATCCTACCCCTTAAGGTTATCACAGAGCACTGAGCTAAGCTCCCTATGCCATACAACAGCTTCCCACTAGCTAGCTATTTTTGTGTGTACAGGAACTTGTGTATCTGTTTTTTGGTTCTTTGGTATATATCCCTAGGAGTGGAATTGTCATGTGACATGCCAACTCATTGGAAAAGACCTTGATGCAGGGAAAGATTGAAGGCAGGAGGAGAAGAGGCGATGGAGGATGAAATGGTTGGATGGCATCACCAACTCAGTGGACATGAGTTTGAGCAAACTCCAGGAGATAGTGAAGGACAGATAAGCCTGGCATGCTGCAGGCCATGGGGTGGCAATGAGTTGGACATAATTGAGCTGTTGAACAACAACAATAGTGATTCTGCTTAATGTTTTGAGGAACTGAACTGCTTCATCTCACTTTTTACAGGTGGAGAAAAAAAACATGAATGCTTTAAGTTTGGAGTTATCAGGCCTCTGAGGCATAAAAGTCATTGCCATTTTCACTGATTGCTGAAAGCTGCATGAAGGAAGGCTTCCTGGAGGAGGCAAGATTATCTCAGGGAAGCAAGTTTCTCCTGTGGGATAGAACAGGGCAGAAAGGGTGCTGATGCTAGGATGATATGAACAAAGGCAGAGGCAGGCAGCTTAGTCTGATTTCAGCCAAGGTCCTGCCTGGAAAGAACTCAGGCCACAAGGCTCCCCATTCACTCCTCCCTGGGTATCTGCCTGCTCATATCTTTATTTACCTTTCAGAGTCAGAGGAACTAATCTCTGTCAGGTTGAGTAAGAACTATGTATCCCAGGATAGGCTTTGGGCTCTGTCCAGCTCACCCAGGGACACAAGCTATGGACTTTGATTTCTTTTTAAAAAGAAGGGGGGGTGGGGGCGGGCTAATTTCCGCCTGCACATCTCAGTTCTTTAGAGGCAGAAACAAGAGATTATACAGACAGATGCTGACTCTTGGTTTCCCATTAACAATCATGACTCAGCCGGACCAAGAGACAAAAGTCTAGGTCCTCCAGCACCACGAGGAAGGAAATGAGCAGCCTAGATCCAACCACCCTACACTCTAACAAAACCTTCTCCCACTGCCCAACATCTTTAAACAGTGTATTCTCTTCACCCCAGACACTCCAGTTCCTCTGCAACAGCAAAATTGCACCATTATCCCCATCAGCTCAGTCTCTACTTTGTGCCAGGCACATTCTACACACCATCTTCTTTAGCCTTCACAATAACTCTGCAAGGTACACAAGATTACCCTCATTTGACAAAGAGAACGGTGAGGGTCAAAGAAAATAAATTGGGTGGAATCAGGTTCTGAGCCAGTGTCTTGGCCAAACTTTCAAAACCAGTGTTTCTTCTGCTGCCCTATGCATCTGGGTTCACTCAACCTGCTGCATGAAAAGTGAAAGGGTCCGTCGCTCAGTCAGGTCCGACTTTGTGTGACCCCATGGACTGGAGCCCACCAGGCTCCTCTGCCCATGAAATTCTCCAGGCAAGAATACTGGAGTGGGTTGCCATACCCTTCGCCAGGGGATCTTCCAGACCCAGGGATTGAACCCACGTCTCTTGCGTCTCTTGCATTGGCCTTCTTCACCATCTGAGCCACCAGGGAAGCCTACGCTGCTGTATATTTCGTCTCCATAACTTATTTACCTTGAGTACTAAACTTTGTAAACTTTGACCAATTTCTCCCTCCAGCCCCTAGTAACCACCCTTCTACCCTCTGCTTCTATGAATTGGGCTATTTTAATAGCATGTTTTTTTAAAAGAAGAGAAGCAGTGATTTTATAAGCTTTAACATTCTGTTGCTGGAAGATACTTTTCAGGTTTGTTTGTTTTGCTTGGCTGTGCACAGGAAATCCTAGTTCCCTGACCAGGGATGGAACCCAGACCCCCGGCAGTGGAAGTACAGAGCCCTAAGTGTTAAAGTCTTAACTGGAACCGTTAACTGTTAACTGGGAAGTCCCCTAATGGCATTTTTGAAAGAAGCAAAGGAAGAGGTAGAGAAAAGAGGAGAGGGGAGGAGCCAGAGTGAATATGGACAAAGAAACGAAGGTGCTCCGTGAATGGAGGGGGTGGAGGATATGGGGAGGAGGAAAGAGAGCGATCCTCTCACAGGACTGAGAAGGGCCCCCCGCCTTTGTGTGATTGGCAGAACCCCCTTTTCTCCGAAAGGAAACTGGGTCCCTCTGCACGACTTCCGCCCAGGCTGGGAGCGTGCAGCCAGGAGGCAATGACACGGGCGCACTCACTGATGCTGAATAGACTCCGCTGGGAGCACATCAGAATGATTTTCGGGATTCAATTGAATCAACTCGTTCTTTAAATTAAATTCTTTCATTACAGCTCAGCTCCTCCACAATCGCCCAGTTCTCTCCTAAAGGGGCTCCGATTCCCAATTAGTATATGAGATTTCCAGTAATGCCAGTGTGCGTTTTGCCAATGGGGATGATCTAGATGGCAGAGGGGAAAAGCAAGGAACACTGCCCCTCTCTGCTTTTCCTCCTGGAGGGCCCATGTGGGTGAACTAGTCTGGGGGAAGGGTGAGGAAGAAATAGGATTACATTTGCAGGGAATCTCCAAAACCAGGTCCTTGTTCTAGGGAAGCTGGCTTGTCTTCACAGTCTGTTACATCATGGCGTCCCACTCAGAAGTGGGATCGGGGTGGACTGAGTCTGGGAAGTCATCACCTCATGAAATTCAGGATTGTTAGAGGAAAAGGTGGGCAAGAGCCCACTACTTCTGGACTCTTGTTCCCCTTCCCTCCATCACCTTGAATGCTTTCTTTTGCTTGAATCAAGGTAAAGTTTCACATCCTGGAGGATAGAAACAGCTGGATTGCTTTTTTGTTGTTGCTGGGTTTGTTGTTGTTGGTTTGTTTTTGTTTTTGTTTTGTTTTTTTGTTTTTGTTTTTGTTTTTTTTGCTGCACCACACTGCATGTGGGATCTTAGGTCCCCAACTAGGCATTGAACCTGTCCCCTTGCAGTGAGATATCTCCAGGAGACTGAAGGACAGGGAAGCCTGATGTGATGCAGTCCTTGGGGTAGCAAAGAGTTGGACATGACTTGGCAACTGAACAACCCTTCAGTGAAAGCACAGACTTAACTACTGGACCAACAGGGACGTTCCTACACTGCTTTGAAATAGAAGCATGGAGATGGAAATGGAGGCTGAACAGAAAACTTGGGGGGGCGAGTCTTTTTGGGAAAACACACTCCTTCCTGGAGCTTCATGTCTGCCATTTCACCGAATCCTCACAGTAATCTGATGGTATAGGTAGAGCTAGCACCTGATGTGGGGCCCTAAATGGGAAACCTGAAAAAAAAGAAGGGCTAGCTTTGCAGCCGGAAAATAAGATGGTGCCTGGCCGAAGATATAGGGGCGTGGTCTATGTTGTTTGTCAAAGTTTTTGATTGGCTCTCTTGATTTCTGTGCACGTGGACAGCTCATGATCACCATAGACCCCTGTTATAATGAAGGCACATGATGATTTGACCTTTAACGTGATTGGTGCAACTATGGAAAGTCCCTGGCAACCCCCCCCCCCACTGCACCTGCGTTTCACTGATGGGGAAACTGAGGCACAGAAGTCTTCAAGGCTGTGCCCACGAAGGCAGAGGGGGATGAGGCAAAGCCAGGATAGGGAACTGGATCTACTCATTTCAGTTCTACAGAACAGTTAAGAACATGAGTCTACAAGTCCATTCTCTACATCTGTGTCTGGGGAATTGGGAGAGCTGGGTTGACATATATACACTACCATGCTTGAAATAGATAGATAGCGGGAGGCTGGTGTATAACACAGGGAGCTCCACTCCACTCGGTGCTCTGTGATGACCCAGAGGGGTGAGATGGGGGGAAGGACTGGGAGCGGGCTCAAGAGGGAGGGGATATACATATATATATACTTACTTATGGCTGAGCCACACTGATGTGCAGTGGAAACTAGCACAGCATTGTAAAGCACTTAAGCTCCAATTAAAAAAATAAAATAAAATATGATTCTGGAACCACTCAATCTATATTTGAATCTGAGCTCTTGACCCTACTGCTGTGTGACCCTGAGCAAATTACATAATATCTCTGTGCCTGATGAGTGAAAAAAATGTGAGACAGTTGTATCTGACTCTTGGCAACCCCACGAACTGTAACCCCCCAGTCCAGGGAATTCTCCAGGCAAGATTACTGGAGTGGGTAGCCGTTCCCATCTCCAGGGGATCTTCACAACCCAGGGATCAAACTCAGGTCTCCTGAACTGCAGGAAGATCTGAGTCATCAAGAAAGCCCAAAAAGTGTTGGTCTCTAAGTCGTGTCTGACTCTGCAGCTCCATGGACTGTCGCCTGCCAGGCTCCTCTGTCCATGAAATTCTCCAGGCAAGAATACTGGAGTGGGTTGCCATTCCCTTCTCCAGGGGGTCTTTCCAATCCAGGGTCAAAATGAGGTTTCCTCCATTGCAGGCAGATTCTTTACCATCTGAGCCCCCAGAGAAGCCCTCCCTGATGAGTATCTAATGATTAGAGCAGTGATTGCCTTGTGAGGTAAGTGCTAATGAGAGGGTGGCAAATGAATTTTTACATTCTTAGCGACCAAGTGACATTCAGTACAATAAAGGAGTGAGTGATTGTCTTTGGAGGGTGTGGTTTAGAAGAAGGGGGAGGAATATCTCAGCTGGACTTTATCACCTGAGCAGGAAGTCTTCTGGCTGCTCTCTGAGCATCCTTCTGCGGGTCCCCTCCAACGCGGTCTTTGCCTAACTCATGCAGCTCCAAGGGGAGCCAAGGAGACTGCTCATTTGAGCCAAGTGGATTTGGGGACAAGACTCTAGGCACCTTGCCCAGGGAGCTTCCCACTCCATCAGTGACCAGAACTCAGTGGCAGGCGGCAGGGGGTGCATGTGCCCTTCTGACACACTGAGCCTTCCCCAGGCTCTGAGAGCCATAATGAGGCCAGATCTCAGCATGGCAGCCAGGCTGCGTTGGACGGGAATTTCCAGCCCTCCTTCCCCAGGGCCTAGTTAACTGGATAAACTCTTCCCAAAGGCCACACATCAGCAATTCAGTAGATAAACGGTGGCTTGGACAGAGCTCCCTCCGTGAGGCAAGTTGAAAGGCAGAGTTCATCAGACAGAGTGGGTTCAAATCCCAGCTCCATTAAGTCCTGTTCTGTGCTCCTGGAGAAATTGCTGAACCACTCTAGACCCTGGTTTCCTCTTTCTCTGTAACATTGAGATAGTAGTCCTACTGACTTCTTTTTAAAAATATATTTTTGTTTATTTTTTATTATTTTTTTGGCTTTACCTGTGGTTTATGGGATCCCACTTCCCTGACGAGGGATTGAACTTGAGCCAAAGCAGTGAAAACCCAGAATCCTAACCAGTAGGCCACCAGGAAACTCCCATTACTGACTTCTTAAGCTTGTCACGATGATGAAAATGAGATGATCCATGTAAAGCTTTTAGCAGAATGCCTGGGAGATCATTGCTTAGTATTTGTGAGTTAATATTTTCATTATTGATAATATATTGATGTCAATCAGTAACATTAATAAATTAATGGAAATGAGCAGAGGGGGACTTTTCCAGCAAGAGTTTCATTATCAGTTTCTTTTGACTTAGTGGGGTCCCTCAAAATCTACAACCTCTGTGAACCTCTGCACCATCAGAAGGACAGGGTTGTGGCCAGGAAGCCTGCAGAGAGCCCATGAGGAAGGGAGCATCTTTATATAGTAAGTCCCCTGCTGGGGTGGTGCTAGTGGGAAAGAACATGACTGCCAGCACAGGGGAAATGAGACTTGGTTTCAATCCCTGGGTCAGGAAGATCCCCTGGAGGAGGGCATGGCATCCCATGCCAGTATTCTTCAGGGCTTCCCAGGTGGCTCAGTGGGTAAAGAATCTGTCTGCAATGCAGGAGATGTGGATTTGATTCCTGGGTCAGGAAGATTCCCTGGAGGAGGGCATGGCAACTCTACTCCAAGTATTCTTGCCTGGAGAATCCCATGGACAGAGGAGCCTGGAGAGTTACAGTCCATGGGGTTGCAAAGAGTTGGACATGACTGAAGCGAGTGAGCAGGTACGCTGCATAAGAATGAGTTCCATTCCCAGAGCACATTTGTAAGTCCAGCCAAGTTGGTCTAGTACCCAGGTAACACAATCAGCTAGCTAGCACTGTACCATAATAGATGTATATACTTTTCATACAAATAATATATTTTTTAAAAGCACAAAAAATGAAGAAAACATTTTTAATCTTACAGTTCAGCACCTTGTACCAGCTATGGCACTGATGCTTTCACACTCTCTTCTGGACATGCTGGGCTTGAAATACAGATAACTGTACTAACTGTATTCTATACAATGCAGTAAAGTACATAAAGGCGCAACAGCCTGTGGAGGATGTGTGCACAGGATAACACTCGCCAGACACATGAACTAACTTTGTGACTGGCCAGGCGAATGCATGTTTGCATCTTTGAAAGATCACAACTTGAAGGTTCACATGTATGGGGACTTACTGTATTTGAATAAAAATCTCCTTTTTTTTTTCAGTTCAGTGGCAGGCATCATGATTTATGCATCCACCTGAGCATATTTCCCTACCTTCCAGCAAGTGCTTTGAAGGTAAGTGTCTCAGAAAACCCTGAGAACTGTGCCAGCAGGGAGCACCTGAAGTTAACTTCCCCTTCTTGCTCGCTCATAAAGCCAATAGTCAGACCACCCTCCTTTGCTAAATCAAACCTTTGCCGCCTGGGAAACTTTGTATCTGCTATATCCTTGGGGGGACTTCTTCCTTTAGATGGATGAATGGCTCTTTCTCACCTCATTCAGCTGTCTGTCATTGTCGTGATCAGTATGGGCTGCTATAACAACATCATAGACCCAGGGGTTTATACATAACACACATGTGTGTCTCACAGTGCCAGAGGCTGGAAGTCTGGGATCAGGGTGCCAGCACGGTCTGGTTCTTTCCTTCTTTTTTACTGGAGTGGAGTTGGTTTCCAATGCTGTGTTAGTTTCTGCTGTACAGCAGAGTGAATCAGCCTTACACACAAATTATGGCTGTTGTTGTGCAGTCACTAAGTCGTGTCCAACTCTTTATTTTTTTTTCAGTTCAGTGGCAGGCATCATGATTTATGCATCCACCTGAGCATATTTCCCTACCTTCCAGCAAGTGCTTTGAAGGTAAGTGTCTCAGAAAACCCTGAGAACTGTGCCAGCAGGGAGCACCTGAAGTTAACTTCCCCTTCTTGCTCGCTCATAAAGCCAATAGTCAGACCACCCTCCTTTGCTAAATCAAACCTTTGCCGCCTGGGAAACTTTGTATCTGCTATATCCTTGGGGGGACTTCTTCCTTTAGATGGATGAATGGCTCTTTCTCACCTCATTCAGCTGTCTGTCATTGTCGTGATCAGTATGGGCTGCTATAACAACATCATAGACCCAGGGGTTTATACATAACACACATGTGTGTCTCACAGTGCCAGAGGCTGGAAGTCTGGGATCAGGGTGCCAGCACGGTCTGGTTCTTTCCTTCTTTTTTACTGGAGTGGAGTTGGTTTCCAATGCTGTGTTAGTTTCTGCTGTACAGCAGAGTGAATCAGCCTTACACACAAATTATGGCTGTTGTTGTGCAGTCACTAAGTCGTGTCCAACTCTTTTCGACCCCGTGGACTGCAGCACGCCAGGCCTCCCTGTCCCTCAGCATCTCCCAGAGTTCACCCAAGTTCGTGTCCATTGCATCAGTGATGCCATCCAACCATTTCATATACACATATATCCCCTCTTTTTCAGATTTCCTTCCCATTTAGGTCACCACAGAGTGCTGAGAAGAGCTCCCCGTTCTATATAGTAGGCTCTCGTTCGTCATCTATTTTATGCATAGCGGTGTATATACCACCAGTCTTCTAACTCACGCTACCCTTCCTTCTCCACTTGGTCTGGATCTGATGAGAGCTCTCGCCTGCGGTGCGCCAAGCTGACTTCTTGCTATATACTCATGTGTTAAGGAGCAGGGAGAGAAAGCACTGTCCCTCTCTTGTGACCCTTATAAGGGCACTAATTCTACTTATGAGGGCTCCACCCTCATAACTTCATCTGATCCTTATTACTTCTTGAAGGCCTACCTCATAATACCATTCAATTGCAAGGTAAGGTTTCAACATATGAATGCGGGGGGACACAGACATAACAGTCACATAGGAACGCCATCCCTGACTATGCTATTATAAATCCAAACCCCACCACAGCATTCTCTATTTCTCGAAATGTTCTCTCTCCCTCGGGACAAAGGGAAGCCCCTAATATAGACCCAGTCTCAGAAGACCTCAAAGTATAAATTTATACCACTTTCTTACAAAATCATCAGTAGACTTGAAAAACAAATACTGTATATTAATGCATATGAACTGGTCATAGCAAACACCCTCTTCCAACAACACAAGAGAAGACTCTACACATGGGCATCACCAGATGGTCAACACCAAAATCAGATTATGTTCCTTGCAGCCAAAGATGGAGAAGATCTATACAGTCAGCAAAAACAAGACAGGGAGCTGACTGTGGCTCATATCATGAACTCCTTATTGCCAAATTCAGACTTAAATTGAAGAAAGTAGGGAAAACCACTAGACCATTCAGGTATGACCTAAATCAAATCCCTTATGATTGTATAGTGGGAAGTGGGAAATAGATTTAAGGGACTAGATCTGATAGACAGAGTGCCTGATGAACTATGGATGTACGTTCATAGCATTGTACAGGAGACAGGGATCAAGACCATCCTCATGTAAAAGAGATGCAAAAAAAGCAAAATGGCTGCATGAGGAAGCCTTACGATATCCTATGAAAAGAAGAGAAGTGAAAAGCAAAGGAGAAAAGGAAAGATACTCCCATTTGAATGCAGGGTTCTGAAGAAAAGCAAGGAGAGATAATAAAGCCTTCCTTAGCAATCAATGCAACGTGATGGAATTCCAGTTGAGCTATTTCAGATCCTGAAAAACAAATAACACTGGCGTGTGCTTGCAGTGTCTCAGCCACACTGGGCCTGCCCCCGCTCAAGGTGCACACAGCTCAGGCTCTAGGTTGCTCCAACAGGAATCATCTGAGGCTGGCCCTAGGCTGCATGCACCTGCCAGGTCTCAGCTGCTCAGGCTCAGGCACTCAGGTAGAACTCAGAGGCACAGACTTGGTTGGGCCTGCATTTTGTGCCCTTCCCAGGCCCGAGTAGTTCAGGTGTTTACCTGCCCCCGCTCAAGGTGCACACAGCTCAGGCTCTAGGTTGCTCCACCAGGAATCATCTGAGGCTGGCCCTAGGCTGCATGCACCTGCCAGGTCTCAGCTGCTCAGGCTCAGGCACTCAGGTAGAACTCAGAGGCACAGACTTGGTTGGGCCTGCATTTTGTGCCCTTCCCAGGCCCGAGTAGTTCAGGTGTTTGGCGAGCATGGTCGCTGCGACTTATCGCCTCTCCCATCCCTGCTGTTCAGTTTTTTTGGGTGTACAACTGGCACACCTTCTCAGGCAGATGACGACTCTTTTCAAAGACAATGAGCTGCTTTTCTGGGTGCCTGATGTCCTCTGCCAGCATTCAGAAGTTGTTTTGTGGATTTTACTCAGTGTTAAAATGTTCTTTTGATGAACTGGTGGGGGAGAAAGTGGTCTCCCCATCCTATTCCTCCACCTTCTTAAGATTGTCCTCCTTGATAAAATTTTGAAAGAAATATTTTTCTGTGTAATTAGTAGATCTGAACAGTAGGCTTAACATATTCAATAAAATATGTTATAAACAGATAATGTGTTGTTATCCAGGATTTATTGGTCCTTTAACAGAACATAGGAAGAGCTGATTCAACATAATTCTTGAAGGTTCTAGAATGGTAAATAATCAGTGATTTCAGCTTAAAAGTCACCAGTTAATGCATTAACTCTTAACAGGAGTCAGTCTATTTTTGAAGCTTTGAATCCAGGCATTGACTTCCCCTCTCTAGTTGTGAAAGTCCTAGATGTCATCAGCTTCCAAAAGAAGGTTTTTTTGTTTGCATTCAAAATTTGTTGCTTATTGTAGCCACCTTTATTAATTATTTTAGTTAAATCTTCTGACAACTTGCTGTAGCTTCTACACAGTACATGCTGCTGCATCTTGCTCTTTGATGTTATAAGGCTTCTCTCCTTAACCTCATGAATCAATTTCTGCTAGCTTCAAATTTTCTTCTGTAACTCTCTTAGCCTTCACAGAATTGAAGAATGTTAAGGGGTCTTGCTCAGGATTAGGCTTCAGTTTAAAAGAATGTTTTGTCTATATTGATCTTCTATCCAGACCACCTTTATGGCAGAAAGTAAAGAGGAACTAAAAAGCCTCTTGATGAAAGTGAAAGAAGAAAGCAAAAAAGTTGGCTTAAAGCTCAACATTCAGAAAACAAAGATCATGGCATCCGGTCCCATCATTTTATCGGAAATAGATAGAGAAACAGTAGAGATAGTGTCAGACTTTATTTTTGGGGGCTCCAAAATCACTGCAGATGGTGACTGCAGCCATGAAATTAAAAGACACTTACTCCTTGGAAGAACAATTATGACCAATCTGAGTAGGATATTCAGAAGCAGAGACATTACTTTGCTGACTAATCTCCGTCTAGTCAAGGCTATGGTTTTTCTATTGGTCATGTATGGATGTGAGAGTTGGACTGTGAAGAAGGCTGAGCACCGAAGAATTGATGCTTTTGAACTGTGGTGTTGGAGAAGACTCTTGAGAGTGCCTTGGATTACAAGGAGATCCAACCAGTCCATTCTGAAGGAGGTCAGGCCAGGGATTTTTTTGGAAGGAATGATGCTAAAGCTGAAACTCCAGTACTTTGGCCACCTCATGCAAAGAGTTGGCTCATTAGAAAAGACTCTGATTCTGGGAAGGATTGGGGGCAGGACGAAAATGGGACGACCGAGGATGAGATGGCTGGATGGCATCACAGACTTGATGAACATGAGTCTGAGTGAACTCCGGGAGACAGTGATGGACAGGAAGGCCTGGCATGCTGCAATTCATGGGGTCACAAAGAGTCGGACACGACTGAGAAACTGAACTGAACTAAACTGAACTGATCCAGACCAGTACAACTTTCTCCATGTGAGCAATGAGGTTTGTTTTTGCTTCTTTATCACTCTTGTGTTCATTGAAGAGCACATTAAATTCCCTCAAAAACTTTCCCTTTGCATCCATAGCTTGGGTAATAATTTGATACAAGGGGCCTAGGTTTTGACATATCTTGGTTTTTGCATGTCTTCTTCAGTCAGTTTAATCATTTCTAGGTTTTGATATAATGAGAGATGTGTTACTCTTTCACTTTCACACTTAAAAGCCATTGTAGGGCTATTAACTGGCTTAATTTCTGCATTGCTGTTGCTCAGGGAATTGTGAAGCCTGAAAAGAGGGAGAGAGATGAGAGAAGGGTCGAGTAGTAGGAACACACATATTTATTCATTAAATTTGCCATGTATAAAGGTATGCTGTGTAATTGATCCCCTAAAAAAAATTAAAATAGTAACATCAAAGATCATTGACCACAGGTCACCATAACAACTATAATCAAAACAAAAAAGCTTAAAGTATTGTGAGAATTACCAGAGTGTGAGATAGAGACACAAAGTGAGCAAATGCTGCTAGAAAAATGGCACAGACAGACTTGCTGGATGCTGGGTTGCCACAAATATCTTTGTAAAAAATGTGATATCTGCCAAGTGCAACAAAACAAAGTGCAATAAAACAAGGATTTGATTATTGGCAGAAAGAGAATAAATCTTTCCATCCCTAAAACACATGGGTAAGAAAGTACCCCAAGGTAAAACAATGCTGCTAAAAAAAGAAAGCCTAAATTCACCAAATAAGATGAAAGAAAAAAGTGGTAGTTTGGAGGGGAGTAAGAAGGATAATTTGAAATGAGGACACAAAAAATGAGCCAGAATGAACGGGAAAGGGACCAAAGATAGTTGGTCTCTTGTGCCATTAATAAAGAAGAAAGTTCAGAAAAGAAAGATTAGAGTCAGTGTAGGAATTCAATAAAGGTGTTTGGAATTAAGGGTTTTTTGCAGCTGAATCACACACAAGATTTTTCTGTATTAGTTCCACCTCTTGAACCTTCAATATTTTATCTTTTCACTTTATTTCCATTATTGTATCCATCTCTCCTTCCTGTATGCAGTCTTCTCTTTTTTATTCTCTCTTTTCTTTTGTTCTTTTAAAAATCTCCCTTTTATTTGCTTTTCACTCTACATTTTACACTATTTTCTCTGTATACAAGCTTTGAATTAATTCTGTCCTCTGCTTTCCACCAACCCTATTCTGTGAGTAACTAATTATATTGTTTTCTTTCCCTTGTCCACTATTCCATCCAGTCCTTTTTGTTGTATGGTAGCTCTTCACAAACATGGATATTTTAAAATAACACTTTGATTTGAACTTAACCTTAATGTTTATAACTCAACTGCTTTGTAAGTGTCATTTTCAGTTTCACATAAGGAATAAACAGTAAACAAACTTGATGATTATTTTTGTTTGTTGATTGGTTTACGTGTAATTTCACATTGGTTTGCCTGATTGCTCAGCAGTAGAGAATCTGCCTGACAATGCAGGAAATATGGGTTTGATTACTGGGTCAGGAAGATACCCTGGAGAAGGAAATGGCAACCCCACTCCAGGATTCTTGCCTAGGAAATCATAAGCTAAAAAATCGTGCTCATCAAGGCCATTTTCCATCTGTCTCTGCTGAGACTGAATCCTGTGCTGCTATAGCTATTGACCTTCCAGAAAAACATCTATTTCTGCTTTATTGACTATGCCAAAGCCTTTGACTGTGTGGATCACAATCAACTGTGGAAAATTCTGAAAGAATGGGAATACCAGACCACCTGACCTGCCTCTTGAGAAACATATATGCAGGTCAGGAAGCAACAGTTAGAACCGGACATGGAACAACAGACTGGTTCCAAATAGGAAAAGGAGTACATCAAGGCTGTATAGTGTCACCCTGCTTATTTAACTTCTATGCAAAAACAACACCCAGTTGTGAATGGGACTGGTGGTGAAACTAAAGATTGATGCTGTAAAGAGCAGTATTGCATAGGAATCTGGAATGCTGGCTCCAGGCATCAAGGCAAATTGGAAGTGATCAAACAGGAGCTGGCAAGATTGAACATCAACATTTTAGAAATTGGCGAACTAAAACGGACTGGAATGGGTGAATTTAACTCAGATGACCATTATATCTACTACTGTGGACAGGAATCCCTTAGAAGAAATGGAGTAGCCCTCATAGTCAACAAAAGAGTCTGAAATGCAGTACTTGTATGCAGTTTCAAAAACAGCAGAATGATCTGTTTGTTTCCAAGCCAAACCATTCAATCACAGTAATCTAAGTCTATGCACCAATCAGTAATGCTAAAAAAGGTGAACAGTTTTATGAAGATCTACAAGACCTTCTAGAACTAACACCCAAAAAAGATGTTCTTTTCACTATAGAGGACTGGAATGCAAAAGTAGGAAATCAAGAGATACCTAGAATAACAGGTAAATTTGGCTTTTGAGTACAAAATGAAGCAGGTCAAAGGTTAATAGAGTTTTGCCAAAAGAACACACTGGTCATAGAAAGCACCCTCTTTCAACAACACAAGAGAAGACTCTACACATGGACATCACCAGATGGTCAATATTGAAATCAGATTGATGATATTCTTTGTAGCCAAAGAGGGAGAAGCTCTATAGAGTTAGAAAAAAACAAGACTGGGAGCTGACTGTGTCTCAGATCATGAACTCCTTATTGCCAAATTCAGACTTAAATTGAAGAAAGTAGAGAAAACCACTAAACCATTCAGGTATGACCTAAATCAAACCTTTTATGATATACAGTGAAATTGATAAATTGATTCCAGGGATTATATCTGATAGACATAATGTCTAACAAACTATGGATAGAGGTTATGACATTATACAGGAGGCAGTGATCAAGACCATCTCCAAGGGGTGGGGGTGGGGGAGGCAGAAAGGCAATATAGTTGTCTGAGAAGACCTTACAAATAGCTGAGAAAAAAAGAGACGCCAAAGGCAACTGAGAAAAGAAATGTTATAGCCATTTGAATGCAGAGTTCCAAAATATAGCAAGGTGAGATAAGAAAGCCTTCCCCAGTGATCAATGCAAAGAAATAGAGGAAAACAATAGAAAGAGAAAGACTAGAGGTCACTTCAAGAAAATTAGAGATACCAAGGGAACATTTCATGCCAAGATGAGCACAATAAAGGATAGAAATGTTATGGACTTAACGAAAGAAGAAGATACCAAGAAGAGATGGCAAGAATACAAAGAACTATACAAAAAAAACAAACAAACAAACAAACAAAAAAAAACACTTCATGGCCCAGATAACTGTAATGGCATTATCACTCACCTAGAGCCAGACATCCAAGAATGCAAAGTAAAGTGGGCCTTAGGAAGCAACACTATGAACAAAGCTAGTTGAGGTGATGAAATTCCAGTTGCGCTATTTCAAATCCTAAAAGATGATGCTATGAAAGTGCTGCACTCAATATGCCAGCAAATTTGGAAAACTCAGCAGTGGCCATAGGACTTAAAAAGGTCAGTTTTCATTCCAATTCCAATGAAAGGCAATGACAAAGAATGCTCAAACTACCACACAATTACACTCATCTCACATGTTAGCAAACTGATTCTCAAAATTCTCCAAGCTAGGTTTCAACAGTATGTGAACCATAAATTTCCAGATGATCAAGTTGGATTTAGAAAAGGCAGAAGAACCAGAGATCAAATTGCCAACATCTGCTGGATCATGGAAAAAGCAAGAGAGTTCCAGAAAAACACTTACTTCTGCTTTATTGACTATGCCAAAGCCTTTGTGTGGATCATAATCAACTGTGGAAAATTCTAAAAGAGATGGGAATACCAGACCACCTGACCTGCCTCCTGAGAAATCTGTATGCAGTTCGAGAAGCAACAGTTAGAAATGGGCATGGAACAACAGACTGGTTCCAAATTGGGAAAGGAGTACGTCAAGGCTGCATAGTGTCACACTGCTTATTTAATATATATGCAGAGTACATAATGAAAAATGCCAGGCAGAAGCAAAGCATTGGAAATCACCTAAATATCGAACCATAAGGGGATGGATTAAAATGCTATTGCACATCAGTGTGTCGGAACACCATGCTGACATTTTAAGTCTTTAATACTGTAGGGATGCTATTAGAGTAAAAAATAAATCTGGATATTAATATTTACTTACAGTGTTATTCTGAAGAGGTGCAAGGGAGACTATATTTCAAAGTGCTAAATGTCTCACTGATGGAAAGAAACACAAGCAGATAGTCTCTTCATCTCTTTTATAGTTTCTAAGATACGTTTACAACGAACACTCATTACACTTATAAGGAAATAACATTATAGGCTATGTGAGTTTTTAAATGTATTTATTTTTAAATGAGGGATAATTGCTTTACAATGTTGCTTTGGTTTCTGCCATACACCATCACGAATCAGCCATAGGTGTCCATATGTCTCCTCCCCCTTGAAACTCCCTCCCATCTTCCACCCTTTCCCATCCTTCTAGGTTGTTAGAGAGCCCAGGTTTGAGTTCCCTGAGTCATACAGCGAATTTCCATTGACTGCCTATCCATCTTACATGTAGCGGTGTATACGCTTCCATCCTACCCTCTCCATTCATCTCACCTCCCCTTCTTCCCCTCCGCCCTGTGGTACATAAGTAGTTGAGGTTTGTTTTTTGTTTTTGTTTGTTTTTTTTTCGTATATCCCATCATGTGTTTTATTGCCATGAAAACAATCATCAGTCCCACCAAGAGAATGGAGTCCCCTTACAAGAATATTAACAGCCACATTCCCAGAGTTTCTGGACATGGTGAGGCAGGAACCTACTTCCCCCGCCTCTCACCCCTCCGTGCTACTCAAAATACAGCAGGCATAGCAAATCACAATCATCCAGATAACACAGGTGGGTAAATATTGATAAGATTTGTTACATGAAATGCTAAAAAATATAACTTGAGGATGTAACCACTTATTTTCCCACCTTCAGAAATCATCCCAGTATCTGTTTCTGCCAAAAAGATGGAGAATTTTGCAGAAAAAAAAAAAATTCAAAAGTCTCTTCTTTCGAATTGACAGAGGAAGAGGTGGGGTTGATAATGGAGGAAATGCACTAGATCAGAGATTTGGCTGTTATCATTCCTGAAAGCGCAACTGAGCTGGATTTTGCAGCATGAGAGTGACAGGTGAGACCAATGGAAGGACCAGGGATTAAGAGACAATTTTCAGATTTGCAGGGAAGGCAGGGAAAATCCTTCTCTAACTGATAGACACATAGAGTCTGACACAGGCTTAAGAGACATAGCCTGATTCCACCAGGACTTGTCAGGTGATTTGGGGCAATTCAAGGAAAGGCTCAAAGAAAAAGAGGGAAAAAGTTCTCTCTGAATCAACGTTCCTTCCTCTGCATTTTCAAACTTTCTCTCTGGCACACCCTGGGCACTGTTCATCTCTGTGCATTGTGTGATCAATTTTTCATCATCCTTGGGACTTCTTTGGGGTTTTCCCTCTACTAATCCCTCTCTCCACCCTGCCAATTCTTGACGACAATGTTAAGCCACACCTGCTTGGCACCTGAGACATCTCTTACGTGCTCAGGTTCCTGAAGGAAGGTAAAACATTCAAGGTGAAAAGGCTGTCAGCAAGTTCCAAGACTGATCTGCAAACCAAGGCCAGTCTCTGCCTTGGGCTCAATTTCCAACACCCTCTCAAGGATGGGCCAATGTCAAGCAGTGACTATCTGATACCCTGGACCAATCAACCCCAGAGCAGGAGATTCAGCCAGAGTTTCATGGAGACACTGCTGGGATCTCGGCGACTGACTTTTGAAACTTTGATTGCATTCAGGACTTTTCCAGAAGAATAGGAGACCTGGAGTGTCTGGGCAGCTGCCCTGGATTCAAGATGATAGAATTGTCCTTAACAGACCAAGCCCTCTACAACAGTGATCTTAAACTAGAGGTCCACAGCCCAATTCTGTCCATAAGTATATTTTCCTTGGTCTGCACAGCTGGTTTTTGTTTATTTAAATGCCTTGTCAAGATGTAAATCGTGAATGATTGCATGTGAAAATACACATTTCTGACTTTTTTAATATAAATTTATTTAATTGGAGGCTAATTACTTTACAATACTGTATTGGTTTTGCCATTCTGACTTTTTTAAATAAAAAGATTTGATTGTAGCTGTGCTGCACTGTGCTTAGTCACTGAGTCATGTCCAATTCTTTGGGACCCCATAGACTGTAGGCCCTCAGGCCCCTCTGTCCATAGGGATTCTCCAGGCAAGAATACTGGAGCCATGCCCTCCTCCAGGGAATCTTTCCAACCTAGAGCTCGAACCCAGGTCTCCTGCATCACAGGCTGATTCTTTACTATCTGAGCCACCAGGAAAGCCCAAGAATACTGAAGGAGGTAGCCTACCCCCTCTCCAGGGGATCTTTCTGACCCAGGGATTGAACTGGGGCCTCCTGTCTTGCAGGCAGATTTTTCACCAGCTGAGCTACCAGGGAAGCCCTTTGGTTGTAGAGTACAATGTTTGAGAATGTGAACTCTGGAGCCAGATTTCCTGATTTAGAATCCTAGCTCTGTGATTGAGAGCAAAGTATCAAACCTCTCTGTGCCTGAATTTTCTCATCCAAAAAATGGGAATAATAATAATACCTGTCTTGCTATTGTTGTAGCAAATAAATAAACTAATATAAGCAATTTTAAATGTTTAATTATTTATTTCTTAGCTTCCCAACCAGGGATTAAGTTCCCGACTCTGAGTAGTGGAAGTGTGGAGTCCTAATCACTGGACCACCAGAGACTTCCCTAAGTGAAAGTGAAAGTGAAATCGTGTCCGACTCTTTGCGACCCTGCGGACTGTAGCCCACCAGGCTCCTTCGCCCATGGGATACTCCAGGCAAGAATACTGGAGTGGGTTGCCATTTCCTTCTCCACGGGATCTTCCCGACCCAGTGATCGAACCCAGGTCTCCCACATTGCGGGCAGACGCTTTAACCTCTAAGCAACTAGGGAAGCCCCGAGACTTCCCTAAGCAACTTTTAAAAAACAGTGTCTAGCATATATAAGTATTAGAACAATCACTACACTGTGTTGCTAGGTTGGGAAGATCCCCTAGAGAAGGAACTGGCAGCCCACTCCATATCCTTGCCCAGGTAATGCCATGGATGGGGGAACCTGTTGGGCTACAGTCCACTGAGTTGCCAAGAGCTGGACATTACTGAGGGGCTCACACACACACACATGAGCACGCACGTGCACACACACACACACACACAGACATGTTGCTATTAACAAGGGTGGGGCATTCAGCAATTACCTCCCTCACTCAAGGTAGGACATAACCTCCCCTTTTCATTATGCTTATCACCCACTCAATTCACTCATTATTTTGTATTGTATTAGGTTCCTGACCTCTGGATCAGTAGTAAAGAATCCACCCACCTTGCAGGAGACACAAGAAATACAAGTTCAATCCCTGGGTTGGGAAGATTCCCTAGAGGAGGAAATGGCAACCATTCCCTCACTCCAGTATTCTTGCCTGGGAAATCCCACAGAGGAGGCTGGTGGGCTACAGCCCCCTGGGGTCACAAGGAGTCACATGACTGAGCACACACACACACACACACACACACACATTGTGCTGTATTACCTTCCTGACCTCTGTAAGTACTTGAGTTTGAGACTCATGGTTTCAAATGATGATATAGGATTTGCCAATGTGGGACCTTTGTAAATCCATGAGGGTAGCACTACCTTGGGCAATAACCAGGTGCAAATTTCTTCGCACTAAGAAATCTAGGAGCATAATAGGTGAACATCACTTCCTGCTCATGATTTGGCCATTATTTAAGGAACAATCTTATGAATTAGGTACTGTTGCTCCCTCACTTTTACAGCTGATGATGCTGAGGTCCAAGTGATGCAGCCTACAAATGGTAGACTGAAGCCCAGGAAGTCTAGATCAGTATCTGGGCTCCTAACTACTATGACTCTGCTCGTGCATTACTTAAGAGTTTTGCAAGTGGTAGAATAAGCAGAACTTAGTGGTTGATCAGCCATAGAGGTAAAGAACAGGGAGTTCAAAACTGTTCAAAAACAACCTGATCTTCTCATTTGGTTTAGGGAAGAATGTGTGTCCCGTGTGTGCAAGTGCCAGTTTACAGTGACAAACAAGAAAAAGCCCACTAAGAAGAGAAGATCCATGGAGAATGATTACTGTCAACAAAGATTTGGTGGATTGTCACATATTTGGTTCTGACTCTTTCTATCAAGGAATCGGACAGAGGCAAAGAGGTGGGAGAAGTTTTGAAAGGAGGAGGAGTTTGATTTGAATGTTTGGAATAATTTTCATTGGTCAAAACTTTACCTGGATGGGATGAGCTGCTTTGAAGATACACAGATGCCTGGCACTGCAGTTGTCTAAGCAGGGAATTAATATTACTTGGTAGGAATGATGAATAGGAGAATCTAGCAGTGGGGTGTGTGCTAGTGTGTGTGAGAGAGAGAGAGAGAAAGAGAAAGAAAAAAGAAAGACTGTGATAAACAAATTGTTTTTGTCGTTCAGTCTCTAAGTCATATCCAGCTCTTTGTGACTCCATGGAACTGCAGCACACCAGCTTTCCCTGTCCTTCACCATTTCCCAGAGTTTGCTCAAACTCATGTCTATTGAGTCAATGATACCATCCAACCATCTCATCCTCTGTTGCCTCTTTCTCCTCCTGCCCTCAAAATTTCCCAGTATCAGGGAAATTTTTTCAATGAATTGGCTTTATGCATCAAGTGGCCAAAGTATTGGAGTTTCAGCTTCAGCATCAGTCCTTCCAGTGAATATTCAGGACTGATTTCTTTCTTTCTTTTTTTTTAGGACTGATTTCTTTTAGGATTGACTAGTTGATCTCCCTGATGTCCAAGGGACATTCAGAAGTCTTTTCCAAAGTATCAGTTCTTCAGTGTTCAGCCTTTTTAATGGTCCAACTCTCACATCCATACATAAACAAATAAATTTCTTTAAAAAAATCACAGGGTCATTTTGTGACAACTTCTAAGTTGTCTACTGCAGCTGAGAACTTATTTCAATCTTTTGGAGGCTATTTAAAATCTGTTTGTGCTTTGATTTTTCTAGTTAATACAGTAGCCAAGACTCAGCAAGATAAACGACTATTTGGAAGGGGAAAGCCTAGATATTCTTGGCTTTGTCAGATTCTTTTTTTAAAAAAAAATATTGTTTGATGCAGGGCAGCATTCTTTCTCTCTAGAGCAGAGATCAATAATGACTTTTCTGCTAAAGGTAGCATGTATATTTTCTTTAATTCCAAGGGATGAATGCTTGCAGCAAGGAGACAGAGAATCCTCATTCAAGTTGACGCTCTAAAACTTTTGCTCTTTGATAAAAATTTTGAAAGAGGTCACTTTTGAGAAAGGCTTTCAGTCTCAGGGTCTTTTGCTTTCTCCCTGACCTTGTCTTGAAGTTGAGCTTTCTTTTTCTATAACCAGCCCCCCACCCCTTGTCCGAGTGACTGGTGCTATCTGGTGGGAATCAGATAGCCAATTACAGGACTAGGAAGGTGTCTCTCAGACTTCCTCATTACATGATGGAGGCTACCAGTAATAGGGAGATCAGTGGATATTTGAGATGGAATTCAAAAGGTGGGGGAAAAGAACTCAGAAAATCTGTCATGTGGTTTGGTGTGAGCACAGAGCTTGGTAACAGAGTCTGAATAGAAAGATCAGAGAAATGAAAACATGGGGGTATTCTGAGTGGGGCTGTACAAAGACATGAAGAGAGAAACCCAAGCCTTTCTTAATGAACTGAACAGGGATACCCAACTCCTCTGTTGCAGGGCTCCAGCTATCTGATATGAAAAAGAGTGTGTTAGAAGTGGCTTGGGTTTTTTATTATTATTATTATTATTATTAATTGTATTGGATATAATTGCTTTACAACGTTATGTTAGTTTCTACTGTATAGCAAAGTGAGTTAGTAATGATATATCATACAGTAATGATATATCCCCTCTTTTTTGGATTTCCTTCCCATTCAGGTCACCACAGAGTACAGTTCCTGAGCTATCCAGTAGGTTCTTATTAGTTTTCTATTTTATATATAGTACCAGTAGTGTATATATGTTAATCCCAATCTCCCAATTCGTCCCATTACCTCTTTTCTCCCTTGGTGTCCATACATTTGTTTTCTATGTCTACGCTCTATTTCAGTGTTGCAAATAAGAGCATCTATGCCATTTTCCTAGATTCCACATGTGTGTTTGTGCGTGTGTGTATTAGTCATTCAGTCTCGACCAACTCTTTGTGACCCCATGGACTGTAGCCCACAAGGCTTCTCTGTCCATGGAATTTTCCAGGCAAGAATACTGGAGTGGGTTGCCATTCCCTTCTGTAGGGAATTTTCCTGACCCAGGAATCGAATCTGTGTTTCTGCATTGTAGGCAGATTCTTTACCATCTGAGCCCCTAGGGAATCCCAGATTTCACACATATCCCTTAATATATGATATTTGTTTTTCTCTTCCTGACTTCCTTCCTTCTGTATGACAGTCTCTATGCCCATCTTCTTCCCTACAAATGATCCGATTCCATTCCTTTTTATGACTGAGCAATATTTCCATCGTATATCTTCTTTATCTAGTCCTCTGCTCATGGACATTTAGGTTGCTTTCATGTCCTGCCTAATGTAAATAGTGCTTCCTGGTTTAGAAGCAGCAGTCAGGACAAACATGCACATATTCTGAGTTGTAACTGGCCCCGGTCAGTCACACCCTGGAAGCTCTTAAAAATCAGAGGCTCAGTCCACCTTTGACTTTTCCCTAGTTCAGCACCACGGACAGAACACAGAGGCCATGGTGGCTCCACAGTTGGTCTCTGCTTTTCATTAAAGTCACATTTTAAAACAAAACTGGATCGCAGGGAAGCTCCACTCAAGCTATGAAAGGAAAAGCAGCGAAACTTCTATGAGTAGGTCATGAAATCTAATGGAGGGGATGCAGCCTTGACTGGAGACTCTACGACCAAGAAATGAAAACTCACTACTTTGTCCATCCCCCTCTAGAGCAGTCCTGTGTGGTGCTCTTCATAGGGTCTCCTGGGAAGCCTAGATTCAAATTTGAAGTTTGTCTATCAATTGTGGGTAAGGATAGGGACTTCCTTGGTGGTCCAATGGCTAAGACTCTGTGTTCCCACGTGGAACAACTAAAGACCCCATATGCTGCAACTAAGACCTAACACAGCCTAACTAATTTTTTAAAAAATGACTAAGGACATAAGGCTACACTTTTAAAATCATTTCTGTCTCCATTTTCTTGCTATTCTGTTTTTAAAAAGATCTTCCATCTATTTTGAATTTGGCTTTCTCTTTTGATATTAGATATTCTTTTGTGTCATATGATATCTTTTTACACAGTAAATCAAGTATCAAATGAAACATACACTTGGACATAAACTGACATCCACAGATATATATGATTGCATGATCTATGTACATATGCTTTTATTTCCTCTCAGTACCACCCCCTTACACCACCACCACCACAACAAAATAATTAGGAGCACTTTATAAGCCACTGGTAAAGAATCTGTCTGCAATGCAAGAGACCTGGGTTAGGTAGATCTCCCGGAGAAGGGAAAGGCTACCCACTCCAGTATTCCGGCCTGGAGACAATCCTTGGGGTCACAAAGAGTCAAACATGACTGAGTGACTTTCACTTACAAGAAATATTATCCAGAGAAAATGCATAAAGTGTATTTGGATAATGGAGTTAGTGGGTTATGTGGTTGTTTTGTGGGAACTTCAGTTTCCTAAACTGCCAGAGACAAAAGACACGATTTGCAAAAGTTAGTGAAAAAAATAAGTGATATACCATATGATCCCAGGATGATGTGAATTTGCCACTCCTTTCAGCAAGAGCTGGAGTCTGTCTCCCCACATCTCAAGTTTGGGTTGGCACAGTAAATTTCTTAGATCCGCAGTAAGTGGTAGAATTTTTTTTTTTTTTTTGGTTGCCCTGGGTCTTAGCTGCAGCACTCCAGATCTTCAATCTTCATTGCAGCATGTTGGATCTTAGTTCCTGGACCAGGGATTAAACCCATGCCCCTTGCACTGGGAATGTGGAGTCTTAACCATTGGACCACCAGGAAAGTTCCTAGAAAGTGGTGGAAATGACATTGTACAAGTTTTGGAGTCTAGGTATCAAGAGTTCTTGCAGTCTTGTGGAATGTCTCTCTGAGACCATCACAGAAGGAAGTGGATCTGGCCTAGTGAAGAATGAGCAGCCTCGTGGAAGACAACCAAGGCACCCCACTGGCCATCAGCTTCTGCTTTTACTGCAGAGTAAACTGATGCCAGAGGCTGGGCCAGAACTTAGATCTACACGCCTCTACTCTCATGTCCTTTCAGAGTGTGTTCAACATTATACCTCTTCTCTGTGCACGTGTGCTCAGTTGCTCCAGTTCTGTCTGACTCTTTGCGACTCCATGGACTGTAGCCCACCAGGATCCTCTGTCCATGGGATTCTCCAGGTAAGAAGACAGGAGTGGATTGCCTTGCCCTCAGGAGATCTTCCCAACCCAGGGATCAAACCCACATCTTCTGTGTGTCCTGCACTGCAGGCAGATTCTTTACCACTGAGCCACTGGGGAAGCCCCCATACATCTCCTCTGTAGGAGAAGAAATGCTGTGAAAGTAGAATTCTGTGTTACAGCAGGAAGCGGACAACCCTGAGGGTCAAAAGACAAGAGCTTTATCCCCAGCTCAGTCAACAACTTGCTGGGTTGTTGCTGTTCAGTGCTCAGTCATGTCCCACTCTTTGTGACCCCACTGACTGCAGAATGAGAGGCTTCCTTGTTCTTCACTATCTTCCAGAGTTTGCTCAAACTTATGTCCATTGAGTTGGTGATGCCACCCAACCACCTCATCCCCTGTTGTCCCCTACTCCTCCTGCCTTCAATCTTTCCCAGCATCAAGGTCTTTTCCAATGAGTTGACTGTTTGCATCAAATGTTCAGTGCTCAGTCATGTCCCACTCTTTGTGACCCCACTGACTGCAGAATGAGAGGCTTCCTTGTTCTTCACTATCTTCCAGAGTTTGCTCAAACTTATGTCCATTGAGTTGGTGATGCCACCCAACCACCTCATCCCCTGTTGTCCCCTACTCCTCCTGCCTTCAATCTTTCCCAGCATCAAGGTCTTTTCCAATGAGTTGACTGTTTGTATCAAGTGGTCAAAGTATTGGAGATTCAGCTTCAGCATCAGTCCTTCCAATGAATATTCAGGACTGATTTCCTTTAGGATTGACTGGTTTGATCTCCTTGCTGTCTAAGGGATTCTCAAGAGTCTTCTCCAGCACCACAGTTCAAAAGCATCAGTTCTTCGGTGTTCAGCCTTCTTTTAAGGTCCAACTCTCACTTCCGTGTATGACTACTGGAAAAACCATGGCTTTGACTAGATGGACGTTTGTCAGCAAAATGATATCTCTGCTTTTTAATATGCTGTCTCGATTTGTCACAGCTTTTCTTCCAAGGAGCAAGCATTTTTTAATTTCATGGCTGAAATCACCATCCACAGTGATTTTGGAGCCCAAGAAATTAAAGTCTGTCACTGTTTCCTTTTTTCTCCATCTGTTTGCCATGAAGCTCCTCTTCACTTTTTGCCATTAGAGTGGTGTCATCTTCATATCTAATGTTATTGATATTTCTTCCGGCAATCAATTCCAACGTATGCTTCATCCAGCCTGGCATTTCGTATGATGTACTCTGCATGTAAGTTAAATAAAGAGTCTGACCACATACAGCCTTGATCTGTAAGCAAATGAAGTGAACTTTCTGGACCTCCACCACTGCATGTGTGGGCTGAACAGGTTGGAGAAGCGAGTCCCCACTAATATTTATTTGCGGCTGTACTGGGTCTTTGTGGCTGGGAGCTTTCTCTAGTTGTGATGAGCACAGGTTGCTCTAGTTGTGGGGGGTGGACTTCTCATTCGGTGGCTTCTCTCGTGGCAGAGCATGAGTTCCAGGGCCCTTGAGCTTTCATAGTTGCAGCATGTAGGCTCAGCAGTTGTGGCCCATGGATTTATTTGCTCTGTGGCATGCGGAATCTTCCCAGACCAGGGATGGAACCCACGTCCCCTGCAGCGGCAGACAGATTCTTATCCACTGTACCACCAAGATGTCCCAAAGCCCCTTTAAGCTCTCATAGTCCCTATCTGTCTGAGTCTAAAGCATCCTTCCGAGTCCCTTAGTCACGGCAAGAGCTCAGGGATTTTATCATGACAGGCAGGAAGCCAGTGAGGGGGAGGGAGGGGGTTGCATTTCATTCTGTCAACTCCCCTTCTTCTAAAGGGTAACATTGTCACTCACAGCTTATCTTGCTGTGAACTTTCCTTAATGGTTTAGTTGGATTCAGGCTCAGATTAATCATCCTGGGCAACAGGCAACACGACAAACTCATCACTAATTAATTGGCAGCAACACAAGATACGACGTTCCCTGGTGCAAGAAGGTCTGTTTCTATATCAGCCTCCCTCCCCCCAGGTTCTAACAATGGTGCGCCTTCTCATCCTCCGTGCACTCATCTTGGCTAAACGCATAAGTGAATGCTCACCATGGGGAAGAATGACAAGGAGAAGATTCAAGTCAGGAACGTGTGTTTCTGTTCACATCTTCATTCCCCAAACCACTGTTGTAGTTACAGGAGAAGTTCTTGGCCATCTTCCACAAATGAAAATGTTTGCCCTTGCAGTGTTAAGCAAAAATTCAATATTATTGCTTCACATGCAATACTGTAGATGTGAAGATTAGGTTGTTCCATAAATAGGCTCTAAATTTTGATGTTCAGCAGAACTTTTTATCAAAGAGGTTTATTCACACCCAAATATCAATATGGTCACCTGTGTGTGCATGCATTCATGAGTTATGTCTGACTCATTGAGACCCCCGGGGACGGTAGCCCATCAGGCTCCTCTGTCCATGGGATTCTCCAGGCAAGAATACTGGACTGGGTTGCCATGACTCAGGGATTGAATTCACATCTCCTGTGTCTCCTGCATCGGGTCTGTCACCTCTGGTCAATGCTAAATCATCCAGTACACAGATGAGTAAATGTTTCCTGTAGAAAAGGAAGAACCTCTCTTACAAAATGACTGCACTATTTTCTAAAGTCTCAGTATTGGTCAGCAGTCTTCACACATTTTAGGAGCATAAACACAACTCAAACTCATTTAGAGAAAAGAAGGAATTTTTGGATTGTGTGGCTGGAAAGAAAACTGGGCAGCTTATGGTGATCAAAGGAAAAGATCTGGGAAACATCCTGAAATTCTGTGCTGCCAGAAAGCAATCCATCAACAAATAAATCCCACCACCCCCAACCTCTCTGTCTCCACCATGGGCGGACAAGCAAGAAGGTGGCTGTATGTAAACCATGAAGCAGGAGGTGAGTTCTCACCAGAACCCAACCATTTGGGCACCCTGATTTTGGACTTCCAATCTCCAGAATTGTGAGAAAATAAGTTTTTGTCATTTAAGCCACCCAGTCTGTGACATTTTATATGGTAGCCTGAGCTAACACACCAGTCTAATCTAGTTTTCTTCTTATCTCTTTGAAATTTTTTCTCTTTATGCTCTCTTTGGGGTTGAATTTTACCTCATCCCATGTTTTCAACTGACTGATGCTTTTGAACTGTGGTGCTGGAGAAGACTCTTGAGAGTTCCCTGGACTGCAAGGACATCAAACCAGTCAATTTGAAAGGAAATAAGTGTTGAATTTTCATTGGAAGGACTGATGCTGAAGCTGAAGCTCCAGTACTTTGGCCACCTGATGCAAAGAACTGACTCATTAGAAAAGACCTTGTTGCTGGGAAAGACTGAAGGCAGCAGGAGAAGGGGGCAACAGAGGATGAGATGGTTGGATGGCATCACTGACTCTTTGAATATTAATTTGAGCAGGCTCCGGGAGTTGGTGATGGACAGGGAACCCTGGCGTGCTGCAGTCCATGGGGTCACAAAGAGTCAGACATGACTGAGCAACTGATGTTTTCAATTGTCACCAGCATTTAGGTCCCTCAGTTGTAATGTGCAGCTCATATTTCCCACAGGAGCTACATATGAACATATCTTGTGACTCACTGCATACTCCACCCAAACTGAATATTATCTTCTCCCAAAGCCATCATTGTTCCCATCCACACTCATCATTTCTGTGAATGAGTATCACAGTGAAAGCGTATCCACACTGATGCAATCTTTTACCCCACTGTCAAGTGCAAACACCAGCTTCTTATTATAACTACTATGTAGTTTTAGAATTCTTCTGTTTACCTTCACTTAACGTTGACAATGCCTTAGTGAAAATGAACCACCACTGCTCACCCAGATTTTTACGACACTCGTCTAAGAGGTCGCCATGACCAGATCTGCTCTCTGTAACCCATTCTACATTCTGCAAACTTGACCATGCTATCCCTCTGCCAGAAAGTCAGCACAAATCAAAGTGTTGGACTTACCTTTCCAACATTATTTCTTGCTCTTTTCCTCTCACACTCTTTATTTCAGTCATGTAGCATGCATGGATGTTAAGTCATGTCCTGTTCTTTGCCACCGCATGGACTCTAGCTCACCAGGAGTCTCTGCCCATAGGATTCTCCAGGCAAGAAAACTGGAGTGGGTTTCCAAGCCCTCCTCCAGGGGATCTTCCCAACCAAGGGATCGAACCCACGTCTCATGTCTCCTGCAGTGGCAGGCGGGTTCTTTACCACTAGCAGCACCTGGGAAGCCCTGAGTCACGTGGATCTACTTACAATTCCTTTGGACCATATAATTCTCACTAATGCCTCTGAATGTTTGAATATCTATTCTATCTAAAAAAAATCTTGTGCATTGCTCTTAACCTGATTACTTCCTACTAGTCCTGCTGGCTTCAGTTGTTCTTCCTTTGAGAAATTGTCTCTTTCTTCCAATTTAACTAGGTTCTTATGGGAGCTCGTAGACCACGTTATTAATCTTGCTGTAGGATCAATTTACAGTATCCTAAACAATGTGCTTACTTTTCTCCTCTTCTGTTAGACTGTGAATCCCTCCACTGTAGGAGGAGTGTTTGGTGTCCATTCTGAATACTTAATTTGTATTTGTTTAATGAGTACATTAATAATGAGTGAAAAAATATACAGACCTATCCCCACCCCCTAATTGTTTGATGACCATAATTCCTTTAGCTCAGTTCTTACAAAAAATATAAACAAAAACCAAACAAATTCCACAGCTTCACCTTTTTAATAGGGAAACATAAGAAGTATCATTTTATGGCTTTATATAGAAGAACAAGAAGTTTATGTGTCTTATATGCTAATTCCATTACTACCTTCTTGAAAGTCTATTCTGTCCATCAATTTCTGCTGTTCTAAGCAGAAGGAAGATTTGTTTCATCAACAGTTGTCCCCTACAGATACATAAAATCACATTAAATGCCTCAGATGGACTTTGTGAAGGACATGTTCCTTCTTGTTACTCTTTTTCCTAATATTGGTTTAATTGTTTCATCATCATTGTGGAAGAAACAAACACTGGCTGTTACATTTTGCTCAGACAAGTGGCTCACTCAGATCTGTTTGCTTGTTTTATCTGGGCTTCTTGAGCCTGATTTTTACATGGGTGTGAATACATTTGGTGACAAAGAAAATGCTTGGGGACAGGTGGTAACTGAAAATAGGATAGAAAATTGTACGTAGAGACTTGTGGTTGAATGTGCAGCACTGAAATGACAGAAGAGAATGTTGCACATTTAAAAAAATCTGTAGCAGAACTGGAAAGATGGGAAGGGTACCACGAACACAGGCTGATGGAAGAGAAAAGGGGCTGGAAAGGACTGGCTGAGGGAGAAGAGCGGATAAACGACAAATACCAAGGGTTCTTAGTAGACTGAGTAGTTAGTTACAAGGTAGAGAAATTAAGGCAAGCTCTGCATAGCAGAAGGTCTTTATCTGATATTTGTCCCCAGGACAATGTTTTACATATCATCTTTGACCCTGAAATTCTGACAAAGGCTCTCAGAGAGAGATGTTTGGCCAGTGAGATGCGACTGTGTCTCAGATAAATTACAGCTTCCAGGAAAGACAAAGAGGTCACATATTCAAAGTGAAAAACTCATTCTCCACTTACACACCTTAAAGGAAATTCCACTTGGTCTCCCGTCCCTTCCTTCATTCCCTTCTTTTACAAAAACACTGACATTAAGGTGCTTCTGATCTAAATCTGCCTTCATTACCAAGAGGAAGAGAAATTTCACTTGGACTGAGGAATTCTCCCCGGCTGCCATCCTTGCTCAGTTTAGATTCCATCAGTGATTAACAGCAGCTAATAAATACCATACATTTGAAGAAACCTGACAGTGTGAAGAGGAATTTCAAAATACAATAAATAACACAAATAATGTGGGAGGAAACAGTTAACACAATAAGCTGAAGGAACTTTATCAAGCTATTTCACATCAGCAAGAAAGAACAGGCTGCAAAGGAAAGGAAACAGCAGAACTCTCAAAAACAAAATCCCACCCTTGGGCATATGTTTAGAGAAAACTGTAACTCAAAAAGATACATGCATCCCAGGTTCATAGCAGCGCTATTTACAGCTATAGCCAGGACACAGAAGCAACCTAAATGTTCATCAATAGATGAACGGATAAACAAGCTATGGTAGCCCAGTACTTATCTCCAAAACAGAAGCTGACCCACAGACATAAAGAACAGACTTGTGTTTGCCAACGGGGTACTGGGTCGGGGAGGGATGGTTTGGGAGTTTGGGATTAGCAGGTGCAAACTATTATATATGGAATGGATAAGCAACAAGGTCTTACTATATAGCACACAGAACTATATTTAATATCTGGTAGTAAACCATAATGGAAAAGAATGTAAAAACAAATAATACATATATATATGTGTAACTGAATCACTTTGCTGTACAGAAGAAATTAATACTACATTGTAAATCAACTCTACTTCAATGAAATTTTATAAATATAGTGGCATATAGAAAATGGTAAAATAGTGAAGAAAAAAGAGAACATTTATATCAAAAGAAATCAGAACGATATCGACATCATCTTTTGGAACAATAGAGCCATGTCTTGAGTTCTTATAGAATATGATGTTGAATTCTTATTTCTATATCAGACAAAATTATGTATGCAGTGCCATCTCAATTATGTAAAAATATGCATAGGAAATATTGAAAAGAAATGTGTGTTGAACACCTAACCAGTTCCAGTATTAAGGGTTTTGGACATATCACATTTGATCCTCCCAGGGTAGGGATTATTTTCCTTGTTATTGGTCAGTCTCATAGGGCTGGTAGAGAACAGAGCTAAACTCAGACCATGCCTTCCGTAGAGGAGGAAGTTAGACTGCCCGCCTTGTCATCAGATTTTAGAAATTTACACTTGATATTGAATGACAGATACTCCTACAGCATCAAATGATCAATGCTTCCACTACCAATGGGCCCAATGCCCAGCACACTGGGCCAGATGTCCAGTGGAATTTGGGAATTTGTGCTTGACCAGAGGACAACTGGGCTTCTGAGGCAGCGCTAGTGGTAAAGAATCCACCTGCCAATGGAGGAGACACAAGAGATGCGGGTTCGATCCTTGAGTCGGGAAGATCCTCTGGAGAAGGAAATGGCAACCCACTCCAGTATTCTTGCCTGGAAAATTCCATGATGGGCAGGGGTGCCCAGGAGGGTAATACAGTCCATGGGGTCCCAAAGAGTGGGACACAGCTGAGCGATTGAGCACACCCACAAGAGGATGATGACTGGATTTGCAGCATGGGCTAATGTCTTTCTGCTGTTGGGAATTAGCAGGTTCTCCCTGAAACCTGTTTGATTCTACTAGATTTCCTCCAAAGGGATGGCTACCATTGCTAAGTGGCTTTTCCAGCTTCAAGGCAGCGTGAATGACTTTTTCAGGCATTCTGATTCCACACAGAGTTGGCATGGATTTGAGCCACTTGACATAATCGAGGGCCTTCTTCCTCCGCCTTTCACAGTCAGCCAGCAGTACTGTGGCTCCCTTCCATCTGCCTTCTCTACCAGGGGGAATTAACAACCACTTCGCTAGCACAGCTCCTAGAGGCTGGAATAATTCATTACAATTTAAAATAAAACCATTTACAAGCCTTTGCATCTGAAACTTTGCATCTGTAACCTCTTCAAGGCATTGCAACTGATTCACAAAGAAAGAAAAGTTAGTTTTCCAGAGAGTAGTAGCAGTATAAGTGATTTCTTATGCATGTATATAAATAATCAAACCACAAAAGCTGACATTAAACCCGAACAATCTTGGTGTGTATAATAATTAGAAATTTATCCAGAGGATCAAGATACGTTCATGGGCAGCAAGTAAGGGCTAGGCTACTAAGTGAAAAATGTGGATGAATAAAAGTGACAAATCAAAATGATAACTGGTCCAGCTTTATCTTTTATGAGGTGCTCCCCAAATTCTTGGAATAGTCTAATAGCTGATGGACAGAATACAGTTTTATGTTTTGATTTTATGAAACTTCAAATAAGAAGGAAGCAAGCTAATGGCATGTGTTATAGACACTTGTCTAGCCAAATTTGTTACTTTTGCCTAGATGACGAAACTAATATCTTTCTTTGGTCACTGGAGTGACCTTCTCAGGTCGTTACAACAATGATTCATTCCTAGAAACAATCTCACTGGAAGAGCCCAGATTCACTTTTAACATTTGTATTTTCAGTTCCAGTTCACTCAGAATGATGCTTGATTGATGACCCAGATATGCCAGTTATGCAAATGCTTTGATCTCAGAGACATGGATAGCCATGAACTTCAACAGTTGATGACAATAGTGTACTTTCATAATTTTTCTGAGACTTGGGGAAGAGGATTGAGTGTTTACTGTGGTTGGACTTTTTGTATATGATGATCTCATTGGATTTCATTTTTTAAAATATTTATTTATTTTATTATCATAAAAATATTTATTTTATTCAATAGTAAACTAAATTGAATGAACTGAAATGATAATCACAGAAAACTAGTCAATCTTCATGGGAAATAGGTGGGGAAACAGTGGAAACAGTGTCAGACTTTATTTTTGGAGGTTCCAAAATCACTGCAGCCAGCAAGGGGCTGAAGGAAGACACGTTCTCCTCCAGGTCTCGGTCC
Organism: Madoqua kirkii; assembly: GCA_006408675.1. Lineage (NCBI taxonomy): Eukaryota > Metazoa > Chordata > Mammalia > Artiodactyla > Bovidae > Madoqua > Madoqua kirkii. The sequence goes on along the minus strand of SJYC01125039.1, from coordinate 71,572 downwards.
CCAAGGTCGGCTCAGGGAGGATGCCCAGCCCAGCACCTGTGCTGTATGCTGGGACACACTCTCAGGGACATCCTCTGCTGTAGTACCCTAGAAGGGAGCTGCTGGGGTGGCAGCCCCATAAAGGCTGAGACAGTCAGGATATCCAGCGCCACCAAGAATGGACTTTCATATACACTATGGCCTTTGGGTAATGAAGACATGTCACTGTAGGTTCATCAGTTGTCACAGGTGTACCATTCTGGGGGAGGATGTCAGTAATGTTGGAGGCTGTGCACGTGTGGGAACAGGAAGCAAATGGGGAAACTCTGGACCTTCCTCTCAATTTTGCTGTGAACTGAAAATTGCTCTGAAAAAAGTGTCTAATGTAAACAAAAGTATTAGGTTGGTACAAAAGTAACTGCAGTTTCGGACTGTGATTTTTAAACCATTCTTAAGCTCAAACACAACTTAATTAATCAAAATAAGAACCATTTCAGTCAACACATTTTTGCCAATGAGAAATTATTTCTGGGGCATAAAGACCCGTGCTTTGGGATTCAACAAACTCTTAGAAAGCATTTGCTGTCTCCTGCAGATTGTGGAAGTGTTTTCCCTGCAAAAAGTTGTCAAGAGATCCTTGAAGAAGTGGGAGTCGATAGGCGGGAGGTCAGATGGATGGGCAAAACTTTGTAGCCCAATTTGTTCAACTTTTGAAGCATTGGTTATGTGACGTGCGGTTAAGTGATGTCGTGGAGAACTAGGCCCTTTCTGCTGACCAATGCCGGCTGACAGCGCTGAAGTTTCAGTGCCTCTCATCAATTTGCTGAGCACACTGTTCATATGCAATGATTTCACTGGGATTCAGAAAGCTGTAGTGGATCAGACCAGCAGCAGACCCCCAAAACAGTGACTATGACTATTTTTTGGTTCGAGTTTGGCTACGGGAAGTGCTTTGGAACTTCTCAGTCCAACCACTGAGCTGGTAGTCACCAGTTGTCATATCAAATCCACTTTTTGTCACACACCACAATTTGATAGAAATAGTTCATCGTTGTTGAGTAGAATAAGAAAACACTTCAAAACAATGATTTTTTTTGATTTTCAGTCACCTCCTGAGGCACCCACTTATCAAGCTTTTTTGCCTTTCCAATTTGCTTCAAATGCCAAACAACTATAGAAAGGTCAGTGTTGAATTCTTTAACAACTTCTTGCGTAGTTGTAAGAGGATCAGCTTCGGTGATGTTTTCAGCTGGTTGTTGCCCGCCTCCGGTGGCTGGCCACTGCACTCCGCACCATCAGGGCTCTCGTCTCCTTTGCAAAACTTCTTGAGCCACCACTCCACTGTACGATCACTGGCCGTTCCTGGGCCAAATGTGTCGCTGATGTTCCGAGTTCTCTCTGCTGACTTATGACCCTTTTTGAACTCGAATTAAAAAAAAAAAATACTCAAATTTGCTTTTTGCCTAACATCACTTCTATAGTCTAAAATAAATATAAAATAAATGGCAAGTAATGTCATTAGCAAAAAAAATAGTGAGAAATGCACATTAAAATGATGTATAACATAATCACATTTAGTTTTAAATGTATTCCAATATCCAACAGCAAAGTTCAACAATGCAAAACCACAATTACTTTGTACCAACCAAGGTCCGTCTAGTCAAGGCTATGGTTTTTCCTGTGGTCATGTATGGATGTGAGAGTTGGACTGTGAAGAAAGCTGAGTGCTGAAGAATTGATGCTTTTGAACTGTGGTGTTGGAGAAGACTCTTGAGAGTCCCTTGGACTGCAAGGAGATCCAACCAGTCCATAAGATCAGCCCTGGGTGTTCTTTGGAAGGAATGATGCTAAAGCTGAGCTCCAGTGCTTTGGCCACCTCATGAGAAGAGTTGACTCATTGGAAAAGACTCTGATGCTGGGAGGGATTGGGGGCAGGAGGAGAAGGGGATGACAGAGGATGAGATGGCTGGATGGCATCACCGACTCGATGGACGTGAGTCTGAGTGAACTCCGGGAGTTGGTGATGGACAGGGAGGCCTGGCGTGCTGTGATTCATGGGGTTGCAAAGAGTCAGACATGACTGAGCGACTGAACTGAACTGAACTGAATGCTTGTAACATATATGTAAAGGACCATGTTGCTACTATAAAAGGAGTTTTAACAAATCAAGAAGAAGAAGAATCCAACACAAATGGAATATAGATATATACAGGCAGATCATAAAGAGATTCAAGTGGTCTGTAAGTAGATAACAGTTACAGCTACAACATTTATTTAGCCCTTATTTTGAGCTAGGAATTATGCTAGCACTTTACATGTGTGATGTCATTAAATCCTGAAATCCAACTAGTAAGGCCATTTTCATATCCCCATTTATCAGGGGAAGAAACTGAAATCATGGGGCTCAGCAACTCACCCAACATCACACAACTTCCGAGGACCAAATAGGAATTCTCATCTAGGCGGTCTGGTTAAACAGAGAGTAAAAGAATTGCAAATCAAAATAAGCATTTAGATATCATTTTTCACTTATCAAATTAGCCAAAACATTAGTTTGACTCAAACATTGGTATAAGTCTGAGAAAATAAGAATTTTCATGTATTGTTGTTCAATCTTTTGAAGAACAATTTGCCAATTATATGGATACTTTATATGCACCACCAGTTGAGAATTTTACTTTTATGTATGTACATAAAACTGTACATGCATAATAATAAATATAATAATATATTGATATATATTTAATAAATATAATATATAAATATATTATATATTTTAAGATGTGTATAAGAGACAGATATAGATAATGTTTATTTATTTATGGCTGTGCCATGCAGCATGCAGGATTCTAGTTCCCTGATCAGGGATCGAACCAGAACTCCCTGCACTGGAAGTGCAGAGTCTCAGCCACTGTATAGCTGCCTTCCGTATTTATAGACCATGAAAAGTTTGGAGTTAAGCAACTTGCCCACAGTCATTCTTTTGCCATCCCATGGACTGTAGCCTGCAAGGCTCCTCTGTTCATGGGATTTGCCAGGCAGGAATCCTGGAGTGGGGTGCCATTTCTTTCTCCAGGGGGTCTTCCTGACCCAGGGATCAAATCCGGGTCTCCTGCATTGGCAGGCAGTTTCTTTACCACTGAGCCAGCAGGAGTAAACTCTGGGAGATAGTGAAGGACAGAAGAGCCTGGCAGGCGACAGCCCATGGGGTCTCAAAGAGTCGGACATGACCTAGCAGCTGAACAACAACCATCACAGTCACACAGCTGCTCAACTGAAGCCTGAGGTTTCAAAATGCCTCTATTAGGGCGCACCATCAATGTGTCTCTGGGAGATCTCTGCTTGCACCAGTGTGACCAGGTGCATAGGCAGAAACTGGGTCTTCAAAAGTCCTTCCATAGACTGTTCACAGCTGATGGGCTGAATCAATATAATGCAGTGAAAACTACCAATTCTGGTGGTAATCAACTAAGGGTTTAGCCAAATCACTATCACTGTGCTGATTCCCTGGCTTTCCCAGTTTAGAAAATGAGAGAAAGCAGTAGCTTTAGTTCTCCCAAGAGTTTAAATATCCCGAATTAAAACAGAGGGAGAGAGAGAGGGAGAGATATTATCAGCAAGTCTAACAGAAAAGTCTATAGGACTGACACATAGAATCGCATAGGTGATTCTAAGGGCTGTGGGGGGAAAAAATCCCGTTTGATAACATGGATAGTTCTGATGGTAAACAATGGGATGGGAGTAGGTGGTAAAGAGAAAGACAATGGGTTTTGCCTGAGACAGAGGAAAAGGAGACTCTGTTGTACATTTTCCTCCTGTCTAGGCACTCTACACATATCATTTCAACATGTTATCATTTCATTAATCCTCACAAAGCTGGTGCCAGCTGTTCTATAAACTTACTATGAAAATATGGTAATAATGATTTTATTTTTCCGAGGAATCATAGAGTCCTCACCTACTAGACTGGCAAAAAGAAAAAAAAATCTGATTGCCTTCTCATGGATTTCTCTATCTATTTCACAAATACCAGAAAGAACTGGGGTTTACATCTACATGTGGTGGAGGTAGGGGAGGGAGAGGGTGATTGTCCAACTTCCACACTTAAGCAGAAACATTCACAGCTTTCAAACAACCCACCATCACTGTTGCTTCTTGCTGCCTCATTGTACTGCTTTTATAAACAACTTTATCAAGGGATAGTTTCTGATTAGGAAATCCATCCATCTCAGTTAGACACTTTGATGATTTTAACTTTACTAAGTGGACTAACCATCATCATCAATTAGTTTGAGAACATTTACACACTCATAGCACACACACACACATACACACAGGCACACCCTGTAAGGTCCTTAAAATGCCCGTTAACAGATAATCATTACTCCCACCCCCCAGCTCCAGGCAACCACTAATCTACTTTCTCTTTTATATTCTTACTGGACATTTTGCATAAATAAAGTTTTTTTATTTTGTGGTCTCTGTAGGTCTTCTTTTTCACTTCAAACCTTGTGTTTGAGACTCATCATTGATGGAGTATGTGTCTGTAGCTTGTTCTTTTTTACTGTTGAAAAGCATCTCATTGTACAGATAGACCACACTTTTCCACTGATCAGTGTCCACAAACTTGCACATGGATGTTCTTAGCAGCATCGCTTGTTGTTGTTGCTGTTCAGTTGCTAAATCATTTCTGACTCTTTGTGACTTCATGAACTGCAGCATGTCAGGCTCCCCTGTCCTTCGCTATCTCCCTGAGTTTGCTTCAACTCTTGTCAGTGAGTCAGTGATGCCATCCAACCATCTCATCTTCTCTCACCCCCTTCTCCTCCTGCCCTCAATCTTTCCTAGCATCAGGTCTTTTCCAATGATCCAGCTCTTCACATTAGGAGGCCAAAGTATTGGAGCTTCAGCCCATTTCTTTCAATGAATATTCAGAGTTGATCTCCTTTAGGAATGACTGGTTTGATCTCCTTGTGGTGTCCACAGTTTGAAAGCATTAATTCTCTAGAGCTCAGCCTTCTTTATGGTCCAACTCTCACATCTATACATGACTACTGGAAAAATCATAGCTTTGACTATACGAACGTTTGTTAGCAAATGGATATCTCTGCTTTTTAATACACTGCTTAGATTTGTCACAGCTATTCTTCCAAGGAACAAACATCTTTTGATTTCATGGTTTCGGTCAACATCCACATTGATTCTGAAGCCCAAGAAAATGAAATCTGACACTGTTGTCACATTTTCCCCATCTGTTTGTCATGAAGTGATACGACCTGATGCCATGATCTTCGTTTATTGAATATCGAGTTTTAAGCCAGCTTTTTCACTCTCCTCTTTCATCAAGAGGCTCTTTAGTTCCTCTTTACTTTCTGCCATTAAAATAGTGTCATCTGCATATTTGGGGTTGTTGTTGATATTTCTTCCTGCAATCTTGATTCCATCTTGTGATTCATCCTGCCCGGCATTTTGCATGATGTACTCTGCATATAAGTTAAATAAGCAGGGTGACAAAATACAGCTTTGACTTATAAAAGCTACAAATTGAAAACAATCTCATGTTTTCTAAAATTGGTCTACAGCTGTGGTTTTCAAGCCTGGATCTGCATAATGATTTTGATTTAATAGACCTGGGGTAGAGATGCATATTTGTTTTCAGAGCTTTCCAGATGAGTCTGTGGACCATGAGAATTCTACACAGTCTAACAGAAGATGTTTGCCCCCTCTCTCTCTCCACTGATGTTACAGTTCCTGTATCACCAATTTCGTTGCTTGATCTCACTCCTTCTGAATTGAGCTTGGCCAAAGGTGAGCTCTATACTACAGAATTTCACTTGTGTCATATTTGGGACATAACCCTGCTCTCCACAGAACCCCAAAGTCCCATCCATTTCTCCTCCCCAGACCTGAGATCAGTGGCTTCCTCTTAAACCCTTATAATCCAAATATCTTACATATGTCCCCTTTCCTGCAGAATGGGAGCACCTGTCTACTTCCCAAGTGAAGCTCCAGACCCTACTCCTTTCTCTAGAGATACCACTTTCAATGGATCAAAAGCCAGTTCTCTCTCAGGGAAACTCCAGTTGATTCCAAGTTGCCACCTACTATACTGCTAATTAGAGGCTACTTTTATGACTCCAAGAGACTCTGCATCTCCTGTTTCCTGTTGATTATACATGTTTCTTGGTTAATAAAGCAGGAAAGAAAATACATTCAGTGACTGCTGTATCACTGCTGTGTCACAACCTGCATAATCACACCATTGTGTAAGCATATTATTATCCTTATTTTCAGACATTGATTCCCAGCTAGGTTAATTGGCCAGGGTTATGCAGCTGATAATTGCAGATCAACACTTTAACTCAAGTCTTCTTGCCTCTGAAGCCTGCGTCACTTTCTAACTTTCTACCACAATCTGCTGGCTTCTCTCCATCAGGCTTCTTTGCAGAGTAAGGATTTCCATATTCCCTTTAAAATGCAATTTAGTTGTAAATACATTCTGGCAAAGACTCATTCTATCTCTCTCATTTTCTCCTCTCATTCCTCAGTCTCCTAAGAGAGAGTCATTAGGAAGGTACATTCTGTTTCTAAGTCTGCTTTGCCTCGTACAAAAGGTCTTCTTTCAAAAACTCGGTGGGGGTGCACTGGAGAGCCAACAATGATGTCCTGATACACTCCCTGTTAGGTCTGCAGAATCTCAGAGCCATGAGGATACATCAACCCAATATTACAAAGTCCTACTCCCGTCTCAGCCAGGCTGCAGCCTGCAGACCCTCACCATTGGGGGGAGGGGGAAATTTCAATTAAAGACAAATTGTATTTTTCATCAAATAAACAGTTGGATTTTGATGGGGTCTACTGAGCAAGGCAGGGCATTGCTCTATGGAAGCCTTTATCAGAGCCCAGCAAACACTTCCTCCCCATGTAGCTGGCTTTAAATGTTCTGTAATAGGGAGAGTGATGATAATTAAGTCAGCCTGTCAGGAGAAAGCAATGGCACCCCACTCCAATACTCTTGCCTGGAAAATCCCATGGACGGAAGAGCCTAGTAGGCCGCAGTCCATGGGGTCGCTAAGAGTCGGACACGACTGAGCAACTTCTTTCACTTTTCACTTTCATGCATTAGAGAAGGAAATGGCAACCCACTCCAGTGTTCTTGCCTGGAGAATCCCAGGGATGGCGGAGCCTGGTCGGCTGCGATCTCTGAGGTTGCACAGGGTCGGACACGACTGAAGCGACTTAGCAGTAGCAGCAGCAGACAGGGTCTTAATCCAACATTCTTGCATCCAATCAGTTTTTGGCAAATGTCCACTTTGCTGCCCAGGAGGGGTGAGGGAAGCTTTCTGGAGGTCAAGTCTCATTCATAGTTGATTGCAGAGACATAGATTTTGGTAACTTTGTTATTGTTGTTCAGTGGCTAAATTGCATCTAACTCTTTGCAACCCGATGGACTGCAGCATGCCAGGCTTCCCTGTCCTTCACTATCTCTCTGAGTTTGCTCAAATTGAGTCAGTGATATTATCCAACCACCTCACCTTCTGTTGCCCCCTTCTCCTTTTGCCCTCAGTCTTTCCCAGGATCAGGGTTTTGTCCAATAAATCAGCACTTTGCATCAGGTGGCCAAAATATTGGGGCTTCAACTTCAACATCAGTCCCTCCAAAGAATATTCAAGGTTGATTTCCTTTAGGATGGACTGGTTTGATCTCCTTGTAGTCCAAGGGACTCTCAAGAGTCTTTTATAGCACCACAGTTTGAAAGCATCAGTTCTTCGGTGCTCAGCCTTCTATATGATCCAACTCATAGTAGCTTGGAGCTGGGATCAAATCTCATCCCCTATTTACAAGATATGTGGCCTTGTATGTGTGCGTGTTTGTGTGTATGTGAGTGTTAGTTGCTCAGTCGTGTCCCACTCTTTGCGACCCCATGGATCCTACCCTGTCTGGCTCCTCTATCCATGGAATTCTCCAGGGAAGAATACCAGAGTGGGTTTTCAGTTCCTTTCCCACAGGATCTTCCTGACCCAGGGATCAAAACTGGGTGTCCCACGTTGCAGGCAGATTCTTTACCATCTGAACCACCAGGAAAGCCTTGAGCAACTCTGCTGAGTCACAGATTCCCCCATACCTCTACAGATTTAGTTCAGTCATTGCCTCCTTTATTCTTTCTCTTCATCTATTTGCCTCAAATATATCACCCCAGGACCTCTGCACATTCTGTTTTCTCTATCTGAAACATGAATAGAACATTATAACTGACAGAGGCCATTGTGCCTACCACCTTCCTATTATAGATGAGGAAACTGAAGTTTTGAGAAGGGAAGTGATTTTTCCAAGACCACACAGTGAATCAGTAACAGAAGGATATAATTGGCAGAGTCCCATTATTAAAAGGACAGAGAGGGGCAGGCATGGGAGACAGTCTGGAACCTAGGACACTTTGCCGCAGGGCTTGCAACTTGGTCAAATGTCTCTCTGAGCAACAAAATACAAGGAAACTATAAGGGATTATAAATATGAAGCTATGGTTTTTCCAGTAGTCATGTATGGATGTGAGAGTTGGACTGTGAAGAAAGCTGAGCACCAAAGAATTGATGCTTTTGAACTGTGGTGTTGGAGAAGACTCTTGAGAGTCCCTTGGATTGCAAGGAGATCCAACCAGTCCATCCTGAAGGAGATCAGCCCTGGGATTTCTCTGGAAGGAATGATGCTAAAGCTGAAGCTCCAGTACTTTGGTCACCTCATGAGAAGAGTTGACTCATTGGAAAAGACTTTGGTGCTGGGAGGGATTGGGGGCAGGAGGAGAAGGGGACGACAGAGGATGAGATGGCTGGATGGCATCATGGACTCGATGGACATGAGTCTGAGCAAACTCCGGGAGATGGTGATGAACAGGGAGGCCTGGCGTGCTGCAATTCATGGGGTCGCAAATAGTCAGACACGACTGAGCGACTGAACTGAACTGAACTGTGCAGATGAGGCACATTATGGACAAGATACAAAAAGACCAAAAACCCAACTGCCACTTCTGAGGAATTCAGAACAAAAATAGGGTGTTGGGAGCAAAAGCCAAATACTGTGCCTATACCCTGCACACAGCATCACCGAGGAGGTGGGCTTAGGTGGTCTCCAGCCCAATCCCACCCTCATCCCATATAAGGACCTCCAGACCTGCTCCTACCCTCATCCCATATAAGGACCCAGATCGCTCCATCATTACCACCACCCCCAGGGAGGGAGCCAAGGAACCTGGTACTTGTTGTCTGTTCCTCATACTGCAGCAGGAGTCCCAATAAAACCTTGCCTGAATTTCCTGTTTGGCTTCTTATCAATTTCTACTGATTAAGAAATCCAAGAACCCTGATGGGTAACACAGGGAGCTGGCTGAGCATAAAAGTCTTCAGCTTATGAAAAGTACTTTCTATTTATGATCACCAGAAATCTGAGCATTCCTAGACACATAGAAGAGAAAGATCTCATGCTATATATGCCCCTTAGTGTAAGTATTGGTTTTCCCATCTTACATATGAGAAAAGTGAGGCTTAGGGAGAGTGGTTAGCATTTTCAGTAGACATAGCTGGTAACTGAGTGAGCTAGGGTTTATTCCAGGCTCTCTGCCTTCAAAGCCCTCCTTATATGCCCTAGAAGATACAGCATCCCCTATCTTGCTTTGCTTTCAAACATTCATAGACTTATTCCCCTCTCAAAGATCAGCTCTAATTCACCACCTTTTGAAGCTTCTTGGTACTTTTTCCTGAACAGTCTTCTCTTGCACTTTGATGTGGCTCTCCTAACATCTGTCATAATTATTTCTTGACCTGGATGTTTTCACCTCTCAGTCATTTCTTGTGGAGGACCAAGAACATGTATTAACTTCCACATGTGCCCATTATAGACATATAATAGCTATACTCAGAGCTGATAGTAGATATACAGGTATAACTGGTATTATGTGTCTAGGTAGGCACATAATAGGTATTCATCAAATACCTGCTGAATGTGTCACAAAGCTAGTGATGGTAATTTTCTCCAAGAACTGTGATTTATTCCAGCTGCAAGTTGACTTTCTTTTATTAAAAGGTTTCCAAGATTGATATGAAGACATGTTATCTCATCAATAAAAAATATCACAAGAAATTGTGCCCACTATAGAAAAAAGGAAAACATGCTGACATTGAAGGTGGAAATAAGACAATGAACACTACAGAGAGAGGTTCACTCTCCTGAACATGGAGAACATTATGTGCTGATAAGCATGCTCAAAGAGAAAAGTTTTCATTGAACATAAGGAATGGCTTATTCATCTCCATGTTCTAAACATCGCCACAACCCTTACCCCTGCCCTCAATGTGAAGCACAAAACACCTGTCACAATTGAATTGGGAAAGTTTCAGTAGAAAAATGAGGGAGGGAGGGAAGTAGGTGGGGTCCTTGAGCACCCTCCCCGACAGATTCATGTAGCAGCTGCATCTCCTCTGGACCCCAAGCACTATAATTCCTTTTCTCTCTATGCGTGGCTTCCTGGTGTCTACTTAAAAAAAAAAAAAAAGCACAATGTGAGAGTTGCGAGTTATTTGTGGCAAAATGTGGACTGAGGCCTGGGAACAGACCTCAGATAGCTCTGAGAAACTGCTGCAGAGAGGTGGGGGGTGGAGAGGTCAATATATGTGATTTTGGTGAAGGAGGAGTTCATGTCATCAAGCACTTGCCTTTGCAAAATGTTTTCTACTGGTCATGAGGAGCTTGATGTTACCATGAAGGGATTTGGTGCTTTTCTAGATATGGGGAGATGCAAGGATTGGGCTCATAAGATCAGCTCCTGAAAATGTCTAGCTATCTGCAGAACTGGAACACAGAGTGCCTCGTTCCTGTTCTCCACCCTGAACTCCCTTCAGGGTGTGTTGAAGTTCAACAGTGGCAGCAGCGTATGATTTAATCCTTGTATTAATAGAAGCAGATGGCAAGTGTCCATGGCAAGGGCCAGTTTGTAGTTGACCCTGGTGAAATCCTCTGGACACAGGGATCCTTTGAGTCATAGGAATATCTATTGTAACACTTGGAAGTAGAGTGCTAGCTGCTAAGTCATAAAAGACTGAGAAACAAGAAAAGCACGCTTGGTCTAATGGACCAACTACTATGCTAAAATTCTCACCACCACCCTCTAGGGTGCCCATTTTAGAGATGATAAGGAAGCATGATCAGAAATGTAAACAGCATTCCCTGGGACACATGGAAGTTAATCACGGAACAGATGTAGGTTTGTTGGACTCATTACTAACAGCTAGAATAATCCAGCAAGTGGATTCCAGCATTTATGTAAGTATTCCCCTTCCTGTTATACATTTAGCTTTGCTGTTGTTCAGTTACTAAGTCATGTCTAACTCTGCGACCTCATGGACTGCAGCACGCAAGGCTACCCTATCTTTCACCATCTCCCACAGTTTGCTCAAATTCATGTCCATTGAGTCAGTGAGGCCATCCAACCATCTCTTCCTCTGCCGTCCCCTTCTCTTCCTGCCTTCAATCTTTCTCAGCATCAGGGCCTTTTCCAATGAGTCAGTTCTTTGCATCAGGTGGCCTAAGTATTGGAGTTTCAGCATCAGTCCTTCCAGTGAATATTCAGGTTTGATTTCCTTTAGGATTGACTGGTTTGATCTCCTTGTTGTCCATTGCCTTCTCTTTTTCACTACTGTAAACAACACTGCAAGGGAGTTTTTTAATACAAGAAGCTTTGGCTGCATTTAGGATTGCTGCCTTGGAGGGAGAATCGTCAAATTAAGAAGCATGGGTGTTCTTAAGGATCTTGATATGCACTGCCAAATTGCTTTCCAAAAGGACTGCATGAACTCACATTGCCTCCAGCAGTGCCTGGAGTATCAGTTTTACCACACCCCCATCAGTTTGGGTATTCTGGTTTTTTGGAAAGGTTACATACACATTTGCTAGCTGAAAATAGTATCTCCATTTTAATTTGCATTTCTTTGATTACTAGCAAGGTTGAACATTTTCCCATATGTTTTTCAAGCCATTTTGTTTCCTCTTTGTGATTTTTATTTTCCTGTCTATTTTAGCTTGCAGCATCTTGGTGATTTTCATAATAATTTTATAAGCCCTTTTATGTTAAGAATATCAAGACTGGGTTTGTCAGCGTCACTTAGAATATTGTCCCATTTTGCTTCCTTTTAACAATTTTTAAACCAAAGATTTTCAAAATCTGTAATTAAATACATCAATCTTTTATTTTGTGACTTTATCCAACCATATCCTCTCTGTCTCTGCAACTCAATAAATGTTCCATTTTACTTTGTTCTGGTGCTTGTTTTTACTAAAAATGTTAAGGCTTTGACTCTATCTGAAAGGCTTTTTCTTTTTTTTCCCAGTGTTAAATCTGACGTGAGGGATCAACCTGAGTTTGTGCCAAAATGCTAACCAACATTTCTCGCAGCAGTGTGTACTAAATAATCCCTCAGCTCCCCCATGGCTTGTTATCATATATTAAGGTCTTATTCCTGAGAGTGACTGTTTTTCATCCTTGTCTTCACTGAGTTATACTGACTTAGGCTATCCTGGAATCCTTTGCTGCTGTGCTTGCACCTGGACAAACACCTCCTCCATCAACAAAATACAAAGACACTATAAGGGACTGAAAATATCTGCATGCCTGTGCAGGTGGGGCAAACTGTGGACAACAAGACACAAAAAGACCAAAAGCCCAACTGCCACTTTTGAAGAACTGGGAGCAAAAGCAGGGTGTTAGGAGCAAAGGCAGGGTCTTATGCACGCCCCCTGCACATGCTACCCCCAAAGGGGTCTGCAAACCACCAAAGTCACCCCTCCAGGCTGACCTCTGGACTGGCCCCTGAAAGTTAAGCCTTAGTCGCTCAGTCCTGTCCGACTCTTTGCGACCTCATGGACTGTAAAGCCCCCCAGGCTCCTCTGTCTATGGAATTCTTCAGGCAAGTATACTGGAGTGAGTAGCCATTCCCTTCTTCGGGCGATCTTCCTAACCCAGGGATCGAACCTGGGTCTCCTGCACTGCAGGCAGCTTCTTTACCGACTCAGCCATCAGGGAAGCCCTGGACTGGCCCCCACCCTCACTCCATATAAGGAACCAGTTTGCCCGTTCTCGGCAAGTGAGCAAGGGAGCCTGTTACTTGTTTCTTGCGCCCCATCCCTGCTGCAGAAGTGGCTCCAATAAAACATTGCCTCAGTTTCTTTTCTGGCCTCTTATTAATTTCTATTGATGAAGGAGGGCCAAGAACCCTGGTTGGCAATAATAACAGGGGCCATACAGATGTCCTTGCTCATCTGTATGAGCAAGGATCCAGCACGGTCCTCAGAGCTGTCCTTGGACGTCCAGTGAAATAGTTTTCCTTCCCAAAAGTTATTTGGAAAGCATTTGCAAGGCTGGCCTGACTTCCTGGAGGCCAAGACCTCCCAGAGAAATTCCAACTGGAAAACAGCAATAGTTAGTGCCTGTAGAAAGGCAAATTGAGTCTTTTCTTTAATATATATTTATGCACAAGAGTTGACTCATTGGAAAAAACTGTGATACTGGGAGGGATGTGGGGCAGGAGGAGAAGGGGATGACCGAGGATGAGATGGCTGGATGGCATCACAGACTCGATGGACATGAGTCTGAGTGAACTCCGGGAGATGGTGATGAACAGGGAGGCCTGGCATGCTGCAATTCATGGGGTCACAAAGAGTCGGATATGACTGAGCAACTGAACTGAACTGAACTGATATAGAAGTTTATCATTATGAACATTAAAGCACATTAATATTAATACAAGACAAATGTTTCATATCAGTAATAGGCAGATTGTATCTTTGAGCCTGGCAACACTGCTTCCACCAAAGCTCTCTCTCTCTTTCTCTAGCCTGGACAAGCCTCAAGGTAGGAACAGACTGTATGGGATTCTGAGAAGCAGTATAGGCTCTAAGAATCACAGAATCCTCGTCTTAGTTTAAGATTAAGAGAAGAACTCACTCCAGTATAAGAGAACTATACCCTTATCTTCCCCAAAAGAGAAATCAATAAATAACACCTGGGGGAAATTAATCAAGAAATAGCAAACCATGCATATTTAGAAATACAGAGTTAACCATCAAAAACCTTTGCCTTTGAGAAGGTACTCAAGAAGGGAGAACAGGACACACAGGGAAAGAGGACCTCTGATTTTCCTTATAAAACTGATTGATATTTTTAACTCCATGCATGACATTGCTTTGATATAAAATTAACACATCTTAAAAAGCATCCTTTGAACATGACAATGCAAAAAAAAAAAAAGAGAGAGAGAGATTTACTTTCTTATCTGATGTCTGGTGAGCAGAATTGAATCTTTCTTTTCTGATCCCATGTCTTAAGAACAGAAATTCTCACCACCCAGGCCTGCAGATGGAGATGAATTAGAGTTTAGAAAATTGATTACATTGTGAATTGGTGGCCAAAACACTCTGGATGTTGGCAACGATTCTTTTAAAAGAAATTATCCTCTAAAGTTGCTTGCTTTTGTTTGATTTTCTTTTGTCTAGAAAGGAATGGTTCCTGTCTCCCACACCAAACTGCACTTTTGGAGAAAAGAGACCAGGTATCTTTAGTTTATGCATCATTTAGTTTACATATACTTTACATTTAGTTTACGTTTAGTTTACATATGCTTGATGAACATTTGTGAGTGAAATGATGGAGAGGATAGGATGGAATAGAACAGGAGAATTCTCTTGGGCCTCAGGAAGTCAGTGTGTCCACTCCCTTTCCCCCACATGGAAATACATGAAAAACTCCTACGATAGAGACTATCTTACTTCTGCTTTGGGTCTAATATAGACAGAGAGCTGTGAGAGCTAAAGGAAACTAGCATGTTCAGGGAAGGAGGGAGCTGAGACATGAGGCTGAAATTCACCAGAAGGTTGTGGATTGCAGAATCAGGAATTTGGACTTTTAATGATATTTCATGAAAACCAACACATTCTGGCTGTGTTCACCTGTGTAGGAGCTCAAGCCACATCACATCAATCTACAGCCAGTATCAACTCCATTTTCTTTCTTATAGCTCTGAGCACATTTGGACCAGTTTTCCTCCCTGGATGATTGACAGCTTGTTGTTTTGACAGATTGTCTGAGGGCATTTGAGGGTGGTGGGGTGTTGGTTTCCTTTCACCCTGAACCTCAGTGGGAACTCATGGCTCTTTTTTCACTTTCTGAGTCACTGTAGTGGGATCTTATCTGAGAAGGTTGATTTAATTAATGTCTCTGTTATCTACCTGCCACCTTTAAAGCTGTTGTCATGTTGCTTGAGTTCAAGCTACACAGTGACATCCCTGTGGGCTACACCTGCCAGCAAACTCCCATCTACTGTCATCCTTAGCTGGAGAACCTAGAGGCAAGGCAAGGGATGCTTTGATCTTGAGGATGTTCATACCTCATCCTGAGAGAACTGACTATAGATAGGTTTAACTCTCACTAATTTCCATCTTAGAGCTTTCCAGATGGTTCATCAGTAAAGAATCCACCTGCAATGCAGGAGATGCAGGAGATGAGAGTCTGATCTGTGGGCTGGGAAGATCCCCTGGAGGAAGAAATGGCAGCCCATCCCAGTATTCTTGCCTGAAAAATCCCATGGACAGAGGACCCTGGCAGGTTACAGCCCAAAGGGTCACAATGAGTCAGACATGACTGAGCAACTGAGCATACTGCAACTTCTTTCTCACAATTTTTTTGGTCACCCCAAACTCATGAAAGCCACGGTCACCAGCCCATCTCCATTCCAGGTGACAGAAAGAATTCATGATCATGTGACCTTAGCACGTGGCATTGAGTAGACAGGGGATACCATGAACCCACCAGCTTCTTCCTATATGAATTTATAAAAATGTTGAAAAGAGTATTTTGGATGATAAGCAAGTGTATTGTAGACATCATCAAAGTGCATAATTTGGAAACCCAAATTTCATCCCTGTTCCATTTCAGAGTAAATCCTCAGTCTCTGTTAGCTTAGAGTAATCTGGTGAGAGTCTTGGCCTCTGAAATTAGGAAGAACCTCAGTTTTGAATGAACTCTGACACTTAACAGCTATGTGGTCTTGTTCAAGTCTGTTAATGCCAGTGCTCAGTGTAAAATGTGAACGCTGTCCTTATCATCAAAGTTATGATCATCAGTATCATCATTAGAATTCCATCTGTAATTTATAAACTACTCCAGGCTGGGTTAGACTCCTCTCCTGGGGTGGCGTCTATAGTGAAGAGCCCACCTGCCAATGCAGGAGATGGAAGAGATGTGGGTTTGACCCCTGGGTTGGGACAATCCTCTGGAAGGGCATGGTGACCCACCCCAGTATTCTTGCCTGGAAACGTGGTGGGCTATAGTCCATTTGGGTCACAAAGAGTCAGACATGACTGTAGAGACTTAGCATGGACTCCCCAAGCATCTTAAACTTCCCCATCTTAGAACATTTCACATGTTACCACTAGACTTCTGAAAAGGATGGAAAATTCAGTTTTGTTTGCAAAAAAATAGAAGAGGAGAGAACCAACTCTTATTGAGACTCTATTATATGCCATATGCTTTGCAAATTTATTTCTAATCCTCATGGGAAGTAATCTTCATGAGAAATAGATGGGGAAACAGTGGAAATAGTGTCAGACTTTATTTTTTGGACTCCCAAATCACTGCAGATGGTGACTGCAGCCAAGAAATTAAAAGACGCTTACTCCTTGGAAGAAAAGTTATGACCAACCTAGACAGTATATTCAAAAGGAGAGACATTACTTTGCCGACTAAGGTCCATCTAGTCAAGGCTATGGTTTTTCCAGTGGTCATGTATGGCTGTGAGAGTCGGACTATGAAGAAGGCTGAGCGCCGAAGAATTGATGCTTTTGAACTGTGGTGTTGGAGAAGACTCTTGAGAGTCCCTTGGACTGCAAGGAGATCTAGCCAGTCCATGCTGAAGGAGATCAGCCCTGGGGTTTCTTTGGAAGGAATGATGCTAAAGCTGAAACTCCAATACTTTGGCTGCCTCACGAGAAGAGTTGACTCATTGGAAAAGACTCTGATGCTGGGAGGGATTGAGGGCAGGAGGAGAAGGGGATGACAGAAGATGAGATGGCTGGATGGTATCACCGACTCGATGGACGTGAGTCTGAGTGAACTCTGAGAGATGGTGATGGACAAGGAGGCCTGGCATGCTGCAATTCATGGGGTCGCAAAGAGTCAGACACGACTGAGCAACTGAACTGAGCTGAACCTTGCAATATTTCCATTTCTGTCCCCATTTCTTGGCTGGAGGAATGAAGACCCTGGAACGTTAACTTGACCAAATATGCACGGTTAATAAATGGCAGGGACAGTACCGAGAAGCAGTCTGCCCAATAATCTTTTTCTACTGGATGATTTCCTAATGAGGCAGAAAATTTATTTATTCAGAATCTTTTAAACTCTGACTCTTGTAGGTAGTGAAAGTTTTACTGTTTCCCCATGGGGTCATAGGGGAGGAGCACTCAGGTTGGGGAAGAGGCTGGCAGATGGTGTCAGGAAGACTAAATTACATGGCCTCGGGGCTGATGCAATTCATGGGGTCGCAAAGAGTCAGACACGACTGAGCAACTGAACTGAGCTGAACCTTGCAATATTTCCATTTCTGTCCCCATTTCTTGGCTGGAGGAATGAAGACCCTGGAACGTTAACTTGACCAAATATGCACGGTTAATAAATGGCAGGGACGTACCGAGAAGCAGTCTGCCCAATAATCTTTTTCTACTGGATGATTTCCTAATGAGGCAGAAAATTTATTTATTCAGAATCTTTTAAACTCTGACTCTTGTAGGTAGTGAAAGTTTTACTGTTTCCCCATGGGGTCATAGGGGAGGAGCACTCAGGTTGGGGAAGAGGCTGGCAGATGGTGTCAGGAAGACTAAATTACATGGCCTCGGGGCTGCTAAAATTTTCTAGTCAAATTCCAACCACTTTGAATTAAGAAATTGCACATTTTCCCCCTCATTTGCAAAGCTATCCGTGGACACAGAGTGTGCTGAGCAGTCTGGTCATGATGTTTTTATTTGCAGAGGGCTGCTTTCAAAATCTCAGAGTCCTTTGCAAAGAAAATGGCAAACACAGGTTTAAATCACCAGTAAAATGAAGTGTTTAAACTAGATTTTCTACAAATAGCACATAATGGACAGACTTCAGATTTCATCAGCTTCAAGTAGCACAGAAGGGAGCCTAAAACATTAAGGCAAGAGCAAGCAGTCCAGCTGTAAAGGTCAAGTTAAGGGCTTTTACAAGCAATGCTTGATTCCAGGTGAACACGCATATAGAGGTGGTACCATCTGCCAAGACATCTGGGTTGTTCTTCAGAAGTACAATATTGAAATTTGTGGAAATGGCACCTGGAGGGAATGACATATTCCAGCAAACTTCTTGCTTTACAAAAAGGAATGATCAAAATAAGATAATATTATAAAGGTAAAATATCACATAGTCAGATCAAGAGATCTGAATCCTAGGTATAATAATGCTGGGTAGTGGTGATGACATGATTTTTTACCGTACAATATCACACCTAGATATTGTCCTAGTCACCATATTATTTAACACCTTGTGAGTCTGTTATTATTAACCCAGTCTTAGTGATAAGGAAAGAGAGTTCCAGAAGATAAGTAACTGGTCACGTAATTAATAACAGATAGACCAGATGTAACTTAGACCAACCAGCCTCAGTTCAGTTCATTTGCTCAGTCATGTCCAACTCCTTGCGACCCCATGAATTACAGCATGCCAGGCCTCCCTGTCCATCACCAACTCCTGGAGTTCACTCAAACTCATGTCCATCGAGTCGGTGATGCCATCCAGCCATCTCATCCTCTGTCATCCCCTTCTCCTCCTGCCCTCAATCCCTCCCAGCATCAGAGTCTTTTCCAATGAGTCCACTCTTCTCATGAGGTAGCCAAAGTACTGGAGTTTCGGCTTTAGCATCATTCCTTCCAAAGAAATCCCAGGGTCAATCTCCTTCATAATGGACTGGTTGGATCTCCTTGCAGTCCAAGGGACTCTCAAGAGTCTTCTCCAACATCACAGTTCAAAAGCATCAATTCTTTGGTGCTCAGCTTTCTTCATAGTCCAACTCTCACATCCATATATGACCACTGGAAAAACCATAGCCTTGACTAGAAGGATCTTTGTTGGCAAAGTAATGTCTCTGCTTTTGAATATGCTATTTAGGTTGGTCATAACTTTCTTTCCAAAGAGTCTTTTAATTTCATGGCTGGAGTCCCCATTAGCAGTGATTTTGGAGCCCCCCAAAATAAAGTCTGACACTATTTCCATTGTTTCCTCATCTATTTACCATGAAGTGATGGGGCCAGATGCCATGATCTTAGTTTTCTGAATGTTGAACTTTAAGCCAACTTTTTCACTCTCCTCTCTCACTTTCATCAACCAGCCTAATTACATTCAATTACCCTATGCAATATCTCTAAGAATTAATCAAGTCACTCTCTAGGGTGATAATAAAGCATGTTATATCAGCAGCAACACAAAAAGAAAACATTTTTAGAAAGGTTTCCACATCAAGGACCAAAGTCTTCATCTAAGAGAGAATGTGATGTCCCAGGGGAAACAGAAACACAGAGTTCTCACCCAATTTCCACTCCTATAAAATGTTCTAAATGGACAGTGATTCTCTGACAGAGCATTTGTTTCTTGATGCCATTTCTAGGATAGAGTTCTTACTAATGATTTTAAGAGATCCAGACATTTAAAATTATTTTCAGTTAAAAAAAAAACAAAAAGAAAACATTTTTAGAAAGGTTTCCACATCAAGGACCAAAGTCTTCATCTAAGAGAGAATGTGATGTCCCAGGGGAAACAGAAACACAGAGTTCTCACCCAATTTCCACTCCTATAAAATGTTCTAAATGGACAGTGATTCTCTGACAGAGCATTTGTTTCTTGATGCCGTTTCTAGGATAGAGTTCTTACTAATGATTTTAAGAGATCCAGACATTTAAAATTATTTTCAGTTAAAAAAAAATCCATGGATTCCCTATAGCTATATCAGATATATTGTGTGTGTGTTTTCTCGGGGAAATGGTTGTATCAGATGCTCAGAAGGATCTAAAATATCCCCTGTTGCCCTCAAAGGAAGGTTTTCTGTCCCTAGGTCTTTCAAACCACAAACTGTCCCCTGTCCTCAATGAGTCCTGGACTATTCAATGATCAGAAAGGCAACAAGGTGTAGTAAAAGTAGCATTTTTTTCATTTACTCATTCATTTGGGTATTTATCCATCACCTTGCTTAATATCCTGTCCAAGACAATGGGAGTTCAGAGACAAAATCATTGTTAAGGAGCTCCTGCTAACAGAAAGAAAGATACCTAAGTAGATGATTACGAGACAGTGTTATAATTTCAGTAATACATATTTACAGGCCACGAGGAGGAGCATCTAATCCAGGCTGAGAGGGTTGGAAAGATTCTGATCTGAGTGTTAAGTAATGAGCAGTTAACCAGATGTAGAAGGAGAGGCATTCCAGGCAGAGGAAAGAACCAGGCCAGGCAGGAGCAAACAGGATGGTGGATTCATGGGGGAACTTCCAACAGCCTAATTTTCCTAGAACATGAAAAGGCAGAGAATGAGAAAGGATGAGTCTGGGGAGATTTCAGGGTAGGCAATGGAGGCTGTCACACGACTCATCTTTATCCTATAAGGAGGGCCTGTGAAAGGGTTTAAGCAAAACTACAGGTAATGTAGCTGCAGTATGGAGAGCAGATTTAGAAAAAAATTGACTGATTAGCCCAGGCATGAAGTCATAAAAACTTATACAAAGATAGTGGTCTGCCATTCCAAGTAGACTTGGATCCCGTTTTATTCATCAATTTGTTGCTTGTCCCAGACCTACTACAGATATCAACAGGCACTCAGTAGCACAGGGTGAATGAATTAATTTATAGGAAGGATGGAGAGGTGGAGATCATGCTTGAAAATATTTCAAGTATTAGGTTGGCAGGAACTGGAAATTAACTAGACATGATAAGTGAAGAAGAGTGAGATTGAGGCAGCTTCTAACAGCACAAGCTTTGGAGTCTGCCAAACATGGGCGTGGAGAAGGCAATGACACCCCACTCCAGTACTCTTGCCTGGAAAATCCCATGGATGGAGGAGCCTGGTGGGCTGCAGTCCACGGGGTCGCTGAGGGTCAGACACGACTGAGCGACTTCACTTTCACTTTTCACTTTCATGCATTGGAGAAGGAAATGGCAACCCACTCCAGTGTTCTTGCCTGGAGAATCCCAGGGATGGGGGAGCCTGGTGGGCTGCCGTCCATGGGGTCACACAGAGTCGGACACGACTGAAGGGACTTAGCAGCAGCAGCAGCAGCAACAAACATGGGCATAACTTCTGTCCTTTGAACTTGAATGGTGCTGGTTTGGGACAACACAAGCAGGAATGGAAGATGGTAGTGATGGTTTAATGTGGACTGTTCTTGAGATAGAATGAATCCTTTGTACACGAAAAAGAAAGAGAATGAAACAGAGAGACAGAAGAGAGAGTCCCAAAGACAGAGAGCCAGAGAAGAGAAATAGAGACTAGACAGGAAGAGAATTTTAAAGAAAGGAAGGGAAGGGGAGGAAGGAAGAGAGGGAGGAAGGAAAGGAGGGAGGGAGGGAAGTAAGAGAAAAGAAGGAAGGAAAGACGCAAAATCAGGTTAAAGGAAAGGAACAGCAGTGATAAACAGTATGGGGGAGAATGATACAGGAAGGTGCAGAAGCACAGCAGAGGAGAGAAAGAGAAAGGATGAGAAAGCAGTGGGAGGGTCAGGTGTTTCAACAGGTGTCAGTAATGCTCCTGACCTGGCACAGTCAGGTATACAGGTGTGTGGACACTGAGAGGGTGAGTCGAGACAGAGAAAGAAGAGATAAAGCAGAATCCCATGGTGGTCCGGTGGCTAAGAATCTGCATGGGATCGATCCCTGGTCTGGGAGGATCCCACATACTGCAGAGCAACTAATTCCATGAGCCGCAGTTACTGAAGCCCACGAGACTAGAGCCTGTGCTCTGCAACAAGAGAAGCCACTGCAATGAGAAGCCCCCACAACTGGAAGCATCGCAACTGGAGAGTAGCCCCCACTCGCTGCAACTAGAGAAAGCCCTGTGCAAAAATAAATAAATAAATACAATTTTTTTTTTTAAAGAAAAAGCATAATGATACTCAGGCTGGGAGGAGAGGGAGCAGACCGCATCCTCTTTTGTTATGCAGACAACAGCTCACACCTGATCCTCTGTTACCCAGTATTAGTCTGTTGATCTCTCACAGGACCATGTTGCCTCTGGGTACACCTGCACGACAAGATGACTGGCACTTAACAAACCTGGAAGGGACTATTCCTCCCTTTGCAAGAGTTTGCTTCTCTCACTTTGCCCCCAAGGTGTCCACTGAGGATTCTCAGGCAAGCCTCAGAAACAGCGGAAGTCTAAAATCACATCAGTAGGATTTGCTCCAAGATTCTGTTCCGTTCTGGGTGAGGTGATTAGCCAGACCAAGAGGTCCCTTTCTGGAAAGAAACTTGTGGTAATTGCTGACAGTCCCCGGATCCATAGACAGAAAAGTTCAGGAATAAGAGAATAATGAATAAGCAATCAGTCTATTCTTGTATCTGCTATTACTGTCCTTCTAATGGGATGTCTCAGAGTCTCCTGGGATTCCCTAAACGATAGCACTGTTCCCAGAGAGATTGAGAATCCAAGGCTGAAGACATAATAACTCATAACCACAATTCTGATCGGGATAGCCATTCTGGAAGTGGTGATGAGCTGTCTCATTGTTTCCTTGTCTCTCCCCAAGACTCCCTGTGAGGGCTGGACAGAAAAAATTCCTGACCAGAGAATTCAGCCGAAATGAGTCCTTGGTCTGCCCATCTCCAGCTGTGTGGCTTCAAGCCAGTCACTTCACCAGCCTGAGCCTCACTTTCCTCCTCTAAAATTAGGGTGACTAGTTCCCACCTCATATGACTTGTGAAGACTGGTGCTAATGTATGCAAATTGCCTGCATTTCAATAAATGATAGCTATTAGGATTATTATGATGGAGGGCATCTTTGGCAATGACGCAAGGACTGGCTGCCTGACAAATAAGCCAGAGCCACATTTTGAAAGCTGCCACCCAAGTGTGCAGTAGCCCTAATTAGAATTCTCATTAAGTCCTGATAATGAGAAATATGTGAGGAGACACTTTTCAATCTCCCAAGAGAAAACAGGAAGTGGGAGGATTTTTGAAAAAAGTGACAAAAGTAACTTTCAATGGCATCTCATTTTTGTCTTCTTAATCTTAGAGAGTGTTAGGAGAAATTAAATGAAATCTCTCTTCTGTGCTCACCTTTTTGACCTAATGGGGATGTTTCATAATGCTCTTGGTCCAAGGATAATGAATGCCCAAGTGGATATAGTTCTTGCCAGTTTAAGTACTGATGGGTCCTTGAAATAACTGAATAAGTTATAGGAGGAAGCGTGATGTGAGTTGGACCCCTGGGTTGGAAGCCCACCTGGAGAAGAAAATGGCAACCCACTCTAGTCTTCTTGCCTGGGAAATCCCACGGACAGAGGAGCCTGACAGGGTATGGTCCATGGCATCACAAGAGTCAGACATGACTTAGCGGCTAAATAACAAAATGGTGTGAGCCAGTGGGTCTGAGCTGTAATTTTTCTTTTTGGTGGTGTCTTTGACTAGTTTTGGAACCAGAGTGATGATGGCTTCATAGAATGATTTTGGGAGTGTTCCCTCTTCTTCAGTCCTTGAAAGAGTTTGAGAAAGATTGGCATAAGTTCTTTGTCTATTTGTCAGAATTCCCCAGTGAAGCCACCCAGTCCTGGACTTTCATTTGCAGGGAGGTTTTTTTTTTTTTTTTTTTTAGTGAAATGTTGCTAATTTACAGTGTTGTGTTGATTATTGCTATACAGCAAAGTGATTCAGTTATACTTATATATGCATTCTTTTTTGTGTTCTTTTCCATTGTAGTTTATCACGGGATATTGAATATAGTTTCAATGGGGAGTTTTTTTAATTAAAAATTCTATTTCACTTCTAGTGATTGGTCTGTTCAAATGCTTTGCTTTTCTTGATTCAGTTTTGGCAGGCTGTATGTGTCTAAAAATGTGCCCATTTCTTCTAGGTTGTCCAGGTGGGTTTGCATAAGAGGTTCAGGATTAAGGTTGTAATTGGCAGAATAGCTCTAGAGAATCCTTTTATATGAGGTTTGCCATATGACATGTGGGTGCCCCTGGTGGCTCAGTGTAAAGAATCCACCTGCCAAATAGGAGTTGTAGGTCCCATCCCTGGGTCGGGAACATCCCCTGGGGAAGGGAATGGCAATCCATGCCAGTACTCTTGCCTGGGAGATCCCTTGGACAGAGGAGCCTGGTGGGGCTACAGTTGAACATGACTTAGTGACTAAGCAACAACAATATGACATTGGTACCAAGTAGAAGCTTCAAGGTAGTTCTTTCAGGAAGTGATCCTAAGGAAAAGGAGGAGGGACTGGGCACAGAAGAAACAGGGAAAGAAGAAAAGCCAACCATGGAGGGCTTCCTGGACCTGAAAACCACTGAGTACCTGGGCTTTAGCCCACTGGGACCTCTGGGGAGCTGATAGAATGTACTCAGAATTGCCTGCCCGAGAGACAGAAGGGCATGATACGTATCACTGATGTGCCTCCCACTGGTCATGCTTTGGACCATGGGGTGTGAATTCCTCACATTTGCAGAATCACACATGCTTTCTGAGTGGCTGGGCTGGTTCCAGCCTTGTCTTACCTGATGAAGGCAGGAAGGCAGAGAGAGAAAACATGAGCTTGCAGGATATTCGTGCTCTCTGGGTAGACCTGCCAATTGGTTGCCACAGCCATAGCTCAAGGAAACCCAAATTCCCAAGAGGAAGTGAGGTGGGGCTTAAGGGGCATCTGATGTAGCAAGTACAGCAAAGGGCTGAAGTGTTTATGTGAATATACTTTGCCTGAAGTTCCCTGGTCTCTGAGAACAGAGAGGTGGGATCTTGGGGCTGGTGCAACCTCACACACAAAGACCATCACCTTTGATTCTTAGAATTTTCCCATCTGCCATTTCAGTGGTTCCTGACAGAAATCCTGCAGAATACAGGGCAGGGATGAAGAGCCCTGTTGTACAGACAAGGAGAGATGCTCAGAGGCCTTCCACAACTAAGCTAGAGCTTTGGGAGCTAAAGCCCAGGTGGGAGCCAAGCCCAGGTGTCTAGCAGTGATTCTCAAACTGTGGTCCATCAATTACTCACCTAAGAATTCTTGGTGTGTTCCTTAAAACACTGATGTCAGGGCCCCTAGACCAACTGAATTTTTTAAAGCTTCCTCAGGCTAAATTTTTTCATCTTTTTAATTCACATTAGAGTATTAGAGTTGATTAACAATGTTTTGATAGTTTCAGGTGGACAGCAAAGGGACTCAGCCATACATATACATGTATCCATTCTCCTCCAAACTCTTCTCCCATGCAGGCTATCACGTAACACTGAGCAGAGTGCCCTATATTCTACAGTAGGACCTTGTTGGTGATCTGTTTTAAATATGGCAGGGCGTACATGTCCATCCCAAACTCCCTAACAGTTTGAGTCTGAGTACTGTCTTATACAAGTCACCAGAGTTTTCCTCTCCTCCCAGAACAGCTATCCTAAACATTACAAGAAAATGGTACCTGAATTCCAGGCAAGAGTCTGTTTCCATGAGACCTTTTTCAAGCCCCAAACTACTCATCCTCCAGAATCCAAGAATGAAAAAAAAAAAAAAAGCTAGTTATTATTTTGGGAGCACCTCACGGGTACCCTTCCAGGATGGAGACCCAGTGTAGGGAGGAATTAGAGATTTTTGACAGCGGAATTCCTGGCCGAGAGGACTGGAGCAGTCCTTAAGGATCAAAGCCTCTCTATCATGTGGATGAGGAAAAACAACAACCAAGATCAAGCTCAGTGCTAGAATCAAAAGTACAAATTGCCTGATCCCTACCCCAGGGCACTTGGGAGGCCACCCATCCACAAAACAGTGGGAAAAATCACCTCTTGTCCAGACCCTCTCCCCACCCCTAGCCCCCATCCTCCCAAAGTAATGAGCCATATATTCTGTCAGTCCTCATGGCTGCCTACTTGGGGTGCTAATTTCATTGACCACGCCTCCCATCCTCCCCATGCCCAAGCTTTAACTGGCACTCTGGATGGTTTTCTGTTTTCTCTAAGAAAC
This sequence comes from Madoqua kirkii, assembly GCA_006408675.1. Lineage (NCBI taxonomy): Eukaryota > Metazoa > Chordata > Mammalia > Artiodactyla > Bovidae > Madoqua > Madoqua kirkii. The sequence continues at coordinate 45,338 of SJYC01125039.1, read as the reverse complement.
CCTCTGTCACACCTGTGGGTTTGGCTTGAACTGAATCTCCCAGAACTTCAGAGATTCTGCAACCTTCAGAGGGGCCTTGGAAAATAACAGCGGGGGGGAAGAACTTCACAGGGCGGAAGGTTGGATATCGTCCAGTTGAAAGAACTAGGTCTGTGTGGTAGGAGGATGCAAGACAGAACTGTAGAGAGGAAGTGAAGGAGGAAGGAAGTGGGGCAGAAGGAAGGCGAGAAGGGACAGCATCAAAAAATAAAACATTAATGCATATATATGGAATCTAGAAAAATGGTACAGATAAACCCATTTGCAAAGCAGAAATAGAGACACAGATGTAGAGAACAAACGTATGGACATCAAGGGGGGAAGTGAGGGACTAGATGAATTGGGAGATTGGGATTGACCTATATACACTATTTTTAAAAAAATTTAATTGGAGGATAATTGCTTTACAATGTTGTGTTGGCTTCTTCAGTGCACCATGTGAATTAGCTGTGAAATATATACATATATTTATATATATATCCCTCCTTCACGAGCCTCCCTCCCACCCCGTCCCCACCCCACCCCTTACAGATGCCAAGCTGAACTCCCTGTGTAACACAGCATCTTCCCACTAGCTGTCTTTTACACATAGTACTGTATACATGTCAATGATACTGTCTAGATTCCTCTCTGCTTTCTCTCTCCGTTCTCTATGTCTGCATCTCTCTTCCTGCCCTGCAAACAGGTTCATCACTACCACTTTTCTAGCTCCCATTTATATGCATTAACATACCATATTTGTTTTTCTGACTTACTTCACTCTGTATAGTATATGCATTATTGATGCTATGTATAAAATTGATAGCTAACAAGAACCTACCATACAACACAGGGAACTCAACTCGATGAGAGGGAGAGAGAGAAAGAGAGAGAGAGAGAGAGTGAGAGAGAGAGAGCGCGCGCGAGCTTACAAGAAGGACAGAATCTGTAATGCATATGTCTGCCTCCTCCACTCAGTGGCAAGGTCTCGGGAGGCAGAACTTATGTCAGATTCATTTCAGGATACCAAGACTCTTGAGAGTCCCTTGGACTGCAAGGAGATCCAACAGGTCCATTCTGAAGAGCAACCCTGGGATTTCTTTGGAAGGAATGATGCTAAAGCTGAAACTCCAGTACTCTGGCCACCTCATAAGAAGAGTTGACTCATTGGAAAAGACTCTGATGCTGGGAGGGATTGGGGGCAGGAGGAGAAGGGGACGACTGAGGATGAGATGGCTGGATGGCATCACAAACTCGATGGACGTGAGTATGAGTGAACTCCGGGAGATGGTGATGAACAGGGAGGCCTGGCATGCTGCGATTCATGGGGTCGCAAAGAGTCGGACATGACTGAGCGACTGAACTAAACTGAACTGAATGCTTAGCCCTAAGCCTACATGTAGCAACTGCTCAGTAGACATACTGCCAAAGAAATCAGTAAACATAAAGGCATCTCAGCCCAGAACAAAATTACACCAAGTATATCATTATTCTGTTTACAAATGAGAAAATTTAAGTCAGAGAGGCTAAATCAGTTCCCCACAAGCTGCAAAAAGATAGACTGAGATTTTCTCTTGAATCAGGCTGAGCACAAATGCCCTAATGCTTCCCATTAGCCAAATTTGGACAGATAAATCTTTCAAACTTCCTGTTGGGTCAGGGTTAATGTCCTCCAGAAGTCAGAAAAAGGAGGTATAACCGAAAAAGTTGGTGTTTCACCCAGATTTCTTCATGTGTGATTGTTACTCAGTCATGTCTGACTCTTTGCGATCCCATGGACTATAGCCTGCCGAGCTACTCTGTCCATGGGATTTTTTCAAACAAGCATACTGGAGTGGGTTGCCATTTCCTCTTCCAGTGGATCTTCCCAACTCCAGGATCAAACCTGTGTTTCTTTCATCTTCAGCATTGGCAGGCGGGTTCTTTCCCACTAGCACCGCCTGGGGCTGCTGGTACCACTTCCCTTCACATGCGGTGAGTCAGCGTTCTTGAGGTCGTCACCCCTTTGGCTAATGATTGCCAAGTGTAAGAATGGAAGAAGGAAAAGCCTAGTTTTTGTGCCAGGGGTAGGTGTAAATTCTGAAGAGTGGTACACATTGGAGTACCCTGCATGGGTCATTACCTGAAATTGTATCCTTGTTTGACTTCTTTCCCTTGTGTCTAACTTCTACCATTCCCTTCCACTTCCTCCCAGGATCCCCTTGAAGCTTGATCATGAATCCTTGTCTTGAGATCTGTCTCTGGGGATCCTAACATAAACAAAAGGCAAAAACCAGGCTGGTCTCCAATGAGTAGGAATCAATGATACACAAATGTTTCGGGTTAATATCACCTCCAATGTCTGGGGCATCCATCATCACTGAATGTTTCACACACCTTATCTCAGATGCTCAAACAATACTGCAAGGTAGGTATGACTGTGTCCATTCTAGGGATGAGAAAACCTAGGCTCCGATAAAGCTCAGTCATTTCCCCCAGGTCACATGGCTTGAAGTGCTAGGGAGGAAATTTGAACCCAAAGCTATCTGACATCAAGGATTTTCCTCTACCCATGATGTCTCTCTATATGGTACTTGCTTTCCCATTTGTCCGTCTTCCATCTTCTCTTGCTTTTTAAGGGATGGGATGGTGGCAGAGGGTCCTTGTATCCTCAGGACTCGTATAACACTTGGCACATAGTAGATATTTTGTATTTTGTTGGATGACTTTGAGGTTCTTTGAGAGAAACCAAATTCTTCCCTGGCTTCCCAGGTGGCTCAGTGGTAAAGAATCTGCCTTCCAGTGTAGGAGATGCAGGTTTGATCCCTGGGTCAGGAAGATCCCCTGGAGAAGGAAATGGCAACCCAGTCCCATATTCTTGCCTGGGAGATCCTAGGGACAGAGGAGCTTGATGGACTGCAATCCATGAGGTCAGAAAGAATCAGCCACGACTGAGCACTGAACACTTTGGGGAAATTCTTAGAAGTCTCTATATTTTCACTTAAATTTTGTTGAGTCAAGTTGAGAAAGCACTGAGTAACCATGAAACAGATACCCACAGCAAATAAAGAGACCCAGGGGGAAGGCTTTAAGACCCACATGGTGTTAACTTTTGGCACCCTGAAAGTGGGGACCCCAGTGACACCCAACCTATAGAATTCTTATACATTCAGCTCAACTGACTTTGATAAGTGGACAATGAGACACAAAAATGAAATTAGAGCATCAAAAACAGCTTCCAATTACCAGAAAATAAGGCACCTGCATATCACAAATTGCCTCCTCTCTAACATCTTCCCACTTTGTCCCTTTTAAGACGAAGATAATGAATTGTTCTATTTGGACGCTGAGATTTTAAAAAATGAGCTGTGCTTTTATAACGTTTTAAAGACAGGCATTATAAGATTTGAACTAACTGAAACCTCTGAACTTGCAAAGAGGAAAATTTCAAGAGGATGTGACAAAATTATTTCTAGCAACCATGACATTTCTTGATGTGAAATGCTTTCTTTGAACTGTGCAACACAGCACAAGCTCAGACTGGAAATCTGACAAGAAAATAAGTGAGATGCCAAGCTGACTATGTAGATAATTCTCCTACAAAGGTTTTATCTCCACAACTGGGTCCAGAAGCTACCAGAAACTTTGAGAGGGCTAAGTGGGATGCTAGAAATGGTGGAACCAGACAACATAAATGAAGCTTGAAGTAGCACACCAGCACTTGTTCTGTGACCTCAAATAAGTCATTTAACTTCTCAATTTCCTTATCTATGAAATGGAACTACTAACACTGGTTCCCAGGTGGATTAGAGAGGTGTGCAAGTTTCTTAGTACAGAGTAGAAGTTTAGTTAATTAAGATGATGATGATGGGGGCCACCCTGGTGGTCCAGTGGCTGGGACTCCACACTTGCAGTGTGGGAGACCCTGATTCAATCTCTGGAGGGAAGAACTGGATCCCACATGCCACAGCTGAAGGATCTAACATGCCACGGCTAAGACCTGGTGAAAGTGAAAGTGCTAGTCGCTCAGTCATGTCCGACTATTGGTGACCTTGTGGACTACAGCTCACTGGGCTCCTCTGTCCATGGACTTCTCCAGGAAAAAATACTAGAGTGAGTTGCCATGCCCTTCTCCAGGGGATCTTCCCAACCCAGGCATTGAATCTGGGTCTTCCATATTTCAGGCAGATTCTTTACCATGGTGTTGCCAAGTAAATAAACACATAAAAATAAATGATAAAAAGAAAAGATGATGGTGGTGGTTGTGGTGATGGTAACAGGAACATTTACTGAACAGAGCCCTCAGTCCAACAATTCTAGAGGAACTGAGCTTACAAGCAGATCACTCCCCTCATGAGCCTTCAGATGAGACTTTAAACTTGGCTGAAACATTAACTGCAGACTCATGGGATGTCACTAAGCTGTGCTCAGATCTTGACTCCGGACAACAAATGTGTGCTGTTTTTAAAGCTAAATTTTGGAGTAATTGCCTAGTTGTGCTGCAATTGATGGGTTTGATCCTGAGTTGGGAAGACTCCCTGGAGAAGGAACTGGCAACCCACTCTAGTATTCTCGGCTGGAAAATTCCATGGACAGAGGAGCGTGGTGGGCCCCAGTCCATGGGGTCGCAAAGAGTTGTACACGACTGAGCAACTGAGCTGCAATTGATAGTGACTCTAAATCCAGGCACTCACAACCATGTTTACTACCATAGATCTCTTGCATTATGACTTATTCCCTGTAGACCTCTAGATCTCAAAAGTTCCTTCTACTAAGAAAACCACATTGAGCAAAAATTTATTTTTTTTCCATTTTTTAAATTCATCATAATTATATCTAATTGGATTTGCAGTAAAATCAGCTCCTTGCCATGCTCATGGCATCACCAACAGCCAAAGAATTGGAGGAAAAAGCACCCAGTGAGGTTCAGATATGTCTCACCCAAAGTAAAGAAGTGTGATATTTCCTCTAATACCTTCTGCAGAGCCTTGGTATATGATAATTTCTGAATGAGGTTTTAAAATACTGAAAACATTACCTGTGAGCTGTGCTCAGAGCTTTATCTAAATTGCCTCATTTCATTCTCATAATAACTCTATGACAGATGCTATTATTATGCCCACTTGGATTCAGACTTGGATCCTTGAATTTCAGAGGTCCTACTCTTATCCAAAAGATTGCTCCCAGAGATGGGAAGTGATTTTTGCAAGGTCATTAAAAATGAAGGCATACTAAGTTAAAATTCCTTGTTTCTGATCTGCTTGCCCCTTCTGGCTCTGTTTTCTTTCCACCTCACAGACCCTAAAGCATTCTGAAGATCAAGTCCGTTTTGTCAGAGAACAGATTTGAGGACATGGACAGAGTCATCAACTGAGGCAGCATCAGGCCAAGTTCAATGCCTCTACCTCAGTGACAACTCATAGAGTGAATATTAACCAATGGATACTGCCTGACCAGAGGAGTCTGTTTTCCCCCAGACTTAACTGTGTCCCCTTGGAACAATTTTAGTTTGCATTAGAGTCCCCAGTTATTTATCCCAAAGGTAGCAAGCACAGATATGGATCATGCAGGAATGTGGATTGTTGTGATAATGTCAGCTTTGGAATCATAAAAATCTGGGTTTCGATTTCAACCCTGCAGTTCATGTAAGATCTTGGATGAGTCATTCCACCTTTCTGAGCCTCAGTTTTCTTCATCTCAAAAAGGGGATTGATGCCTCTTCCTCAGAGGACTGTTGAAAGGAGAGAACAAGGCAATGCATGTGCAGTGCCTAAACCAGAAGGAATTGTTACCAGAAGTGATGCCAGAAGGAATTGTTGCTATTATTATCATTATGATGATTGTTATATCTTTCAAGACTGAGAATGTTTGAATTGATAAGACACACTTATTTCAGGTTTAGGTGATAAATATATTTCTAAAGGGATTGAGTTTTTAAATCAAAGAACCTGAAAATTTCCAGGACAATGAGGTCCCTGTAATTGGAATCTGCTAAGCACTGGGGCTCGGGAGAGCTTATTTTGAATGGGAGGACATTATCAGAAACTGTCTCCAATATGCCTTTAAATAAATGGTCCTCAGACAAATCTGACAAAAGCTTCCTGAATTTCTGAAACTTGCCATTTTCTTTGGGGAGGGAGAAACACTGAAAACTTCACTGGGAGACACCCCAGGGTCTGAGTGGCGTCATTCCAGGGAGTAGTGAGGACATTTAATTGCAAAAAAAAGAAAAAAGTATACCCCGTGGTATGTGGTCAAGAACTTGAGCTTCCATCACAGAGATCTGGATCTCATTCAGCCTTGGTACTGACTTGCTGTGTGACTTTGTGCAAATGTAATCTCTCTGAGTTGCTTCCCAGGGCTTGCTAGTGAATTTGCCTGCCAATGCAGGAGACTCAAGGGAAGGTTTGATTCTGGGTTGGAAAGATCCCCTGGAGGAGGAAATGACAACCCACTCCAGTATTCTTGCCTGGGAAATTCCATGGATAGAGGAGCCTGGTGGGCTACAGTCCGTGGGGTTGCAAAGAGTCAGACAGAACTGAGCAGCTGAGCACACAGCATGCAGTCTCTCTGAGCCTGTTTCCTCTGGGAGTGGTGAATAATAAAATGCTATTTCCCAGGGTTACCATGAGGGTTCACTGAAATAATAATCACGATAAGGGAAGCCAACTCAAGTGTTTACTGAGTTAATCAATGCCTTTTAATCTATTGTTTTATTTCTCATAACAGCCATTAATAAATATACTCTAATTGTTCTTATGTTTAAAAGATAAGAAAACAGAAGTATGGAGAAAATAGGTAAGTAGTTCCAAGTCCCATGAATCCATGAGAGCTTAACCCAGACCTGCAGACCATCGAGGGGATCTATGGATAGAATTTAGTGGGTCTGGGAACTAGGATGGTACAAAATGACTTCTTTATGTTCAGTTCACTAGCCTATCATTGAAATGTAGTATGTCCCTCAATTGGTGATAATGTCACCAACAGAAGAACAGATATTGTCACATCAAATTGCAGGGGTAGCAGAGAGCTCAAAGGATTGTGCTTAGTGCATATTGAAACTTGTCATTAGGTCTTGTTATTGAATGCATGAGTTAAAAAATGAATATATTACTATATGACATGTGGATTTTAAAATATTTTCATCAGTGTTATTTCAGCATGATAGGTTTATTTTGTAATCCTGCACACTTTGTTCTATGCATTTAAAAACCATTGTTTTAAGAAAGGACTGTAGGTATCAGCAGACAATCAAAGGGGTCCCTGACTCATAAAAAGTTAAGAACCTCCACCATAGCACATAGCTGATGTGTGTGTGTGTGTGTGTGTGTGTGTGTGTGTGTACGCGCACATTCAGTGATATCTGACTCTTTGCAACCCCATAGACTGTAGCCCATCAGGCTCCTCTGTCCATAGTATTTTCCAGGCAAGAAAACTGGAATGGGTTGCCATTTCCTACTCCAGAATCTTCCCAACCCAGGGATCAAATCCACATCTCTAGCGTCTCCTGCACTGGTGGGCAGATTCTTTATCACTGCACCACCTGGAAAGCCCCACATAACTGTTAGAGCAATGAAAAGACCTTAGCATAGAGCTAGGCACAGAGCAAGTGTTCAGTGCACAAAGGTCATTACCATAGTGATTGTTATCACACCCAGCAAAATCTTGTTTATCTAGGAGCAAACTTTGGAAGTAAGAAGGGAGTCAATGCTACTAACGATACCAAATGACACAGTGATGGGGAGGAAGACCATTCAGTTGAGTGAGACAGCAGAATTGGAGATTATCCATCCCAGCTTCTCCCTTCTTCGGATGAAGAAATTGAGTCCCAAGTGGGCTATTTTCAGGGTTCAGAGCACATGGCAAATTAGTACTGGAATCAATACCAGCAACCAGCTCTTCAAGAGTCAGTCCTCTGTCCATTAGAGAACATGGTCTTCCAACATTGAACATGAAACTGAAGGGTAAAAGGTCCCTCTCTTTGGAAGCACACATCTTCATTCCATTTCCTCCTGCATCCCAGGGTCCACAGGATGAGCCCACAGATATTGGATGATCAGGAAACTGGCATCATACAAATGCATCTCGCAAGTGGTCCAGTTGTCACTACACTATGAAGAGGCAGTGTCTCTTACAAACACTGAATCCGGGGCCCCATTCAGACTGACAGAGCTTGGAAATCATTATCAAGTTTCCCTGCTGACTCACAGCTTCATGCAAATGAGCACTACTGTGTAGGAGTTAAAGCCTGAAGTCTGGAGTTCGAATTCCAGTTCTACTACTTAATAATTGAACGGCTTTCACAAAATTACTCAAGTTTTGGCTCAGTGGTAAAGAATCAGCCTGCCAATGCAGGAGATGTGGGTTGGATCCCTGGGCTGGGAAGATTCCCTGGAGAAAGAAATGGCAATCCACTCCAGTGTTCTTGCCTGGAAAATCCCATGGACTGAGGAACCTGGCGGGTTGCAGTCCATGGAGTCACAAAAGAGTTGGGCTCCATTTAGCGACTAAACAACTCAATTTTTAGATAAATCTCTCACCTCCAAAGCTAATAGTGCCTACCTTATGCAGTTGTGAGGGTCCAGTATGACAGTCCCATCTAGTTGTCAGCAGTGGCTCATCCTGAGAGCTCTACAAATATAATTTATAAGGTGGGGGTGGTTGTTATCATCTGTGTTTTGTAACCAAGATTCACTCACGGAAGAGTCTGTCACTGCCTCCCACCGCCCACAGAGGTATGAGTCTCTGTCCTAGGACAGCATCTGTGGGGAACGGGTGTGCTCTCCAGTCCCTCCACGGATCTGAACAGCTCCAGAGTACTGGAAAAGCATCCGCCGCCACCCAGGCTTCTCTGATGACCACAGCTATGTCTCAGAGAGAAAGCCGCAACGTCTGCTCTGGGAGATTCCAAGTGACCCACGACCAGTGAAGGATCCCAGATCCCAGACTGACGACCCTCATTCTGACTGCAGTTTGGGGTCTACAATCCTTATGGGCAACTTCTCCAAGTATCCAGAGCGTGGAAGCTTCAGTCCCAAGAAGATTCTAGACATCTGGGTATGAACAGCTCCTATGAGCCCCCGCCCCCCATCCCTGTGTCTTTAAGATTTCCCATTAGTTTCAGGGCGTGGTGGGGAAGGGCTTTCCAGGTGGCTCATTGGTGATGAAATCCACCTGCCCACGCAGGAACCACAGGAGACTCCTGGGTCAGGAAGATCCCCTGGAGGAGGAAAAGGCAACACACTCCAGTATTCTTTCAGGGAAAATCCCATGGGCAGAGGAGCCTGGTGGGCTACGGTCCATGGGGCCGCAAAGAGTGGGACACGACTGAGCATGCGCACATGCATGAGTGGAGAAAAGAGAGCCCCCCTGCCTCTTTCTGTTCTCACTTCTAAGCCTTCTCACCCTACCATCCCTGTGTGTGGGGCTTTCTCTTGCACACGATGGCCTGGGACTGTGCGAGCATAAACACCCCTTGAAAGCAATTCTCAAATGATGTCTGTGGGAGTTGGTGTGTGAGCACCCCAGCTCCATGCGCACTTGGGTGGGATAATTCTCCCAGTTTCCCTGAAGCATTAAACTCTAGTCACTCAGAGCAGTAGCTGACATGATCGAATATCCTTTATGGGCTGGTTTCCTTCCCATGTTTCTTTCACCTCCTCACCCCTTACCAGTGTTCCCTTCGCATCTCAAACTCCTTGCAGCAAATCCTTCTCTCAGAATCCCTCCCTTGCAGAGCCACATTAAGGCAGATTTCTACCTGGGCATTCAAACTTAATGCTACTGGAAGCCAGGCAGGAAATGAAATTCAGTAAATAGCAGAAGAATCCAGTCTCCCAAACTTTTTCAATATTTGTGTCTTTTACAAACCTAGTCATTGGTAACAACAAAAGTGCAAATCTCAGCAAGATTCCTGACCGTGAAGAACAGATTTAGTGATGATAAGAGAGATTGATCTGTGTTATACATTTCAAGGCAGGAAGTGAACTAAGAGACAGGACAGACTCTTCCCCAAAGCCTTTCAAACTCTCCCAGAAAATTTGTCGCAGTTAATTAAAATTTTCCTTTACCTGTAATGACTTCCCATATATTTAAACATTTAGCTCTCAATACTGCTGTTTATTGGTGAAAACTCAGGTCAGGATATAGGGCTCTAGAAAGATACATGGCAACTCCAACAGCATCACATATAATCAATTTTATTGCCAGGTAAGAAATTCATATTAATATAGTGAATACATATGTTTACAAATAAACATTCTTAGAAAACAAACAAATGTTTTTTTCATCATTGTAGGAAGTATTATTGGTATCATAAACTCTGCAGTTGTTGACAAGTATTAACACAGGTTTACTTGCAGAACATACAGTTACTAAAATATTTGCACATAAAATATGCTCCATTTACACACACAAAGAAAAAAAACCTGGGGAGAGTTAGATGGGGATGCCAGGTGGAGCCCAAGGCAGATGAAGGATGAGATATTCTGGGAGGGCAAAGAGAAGTCAGATTCTGGTCCCATGGGTTGGAAGTAGGGGAGTGGCTAAGAGTACGTAGAGGCAAGTGCCAGGGCATGGGGTGAGAAGGTAGCCTTCCCGCTTTATTCTGGTTTCTGTTAAGTCTCCCCATTCTAGCTAGAGGATCCTTGCTGATACATGGCCATCATAGTTCTACAGGTCATCCTCCAGGGTAATCTCTCAATATCAAAAGGTCTGTCCACTCTCCCTAGAAGAAGCCAAAACGCAAAGTTCCCTGTTGAAATTTCCTCACTCCCCCCACATGGGTTCAGCTCCCAAAGCTAAGAGGAAGGTTACAAGGTTAAGTATTAGGCTTGCCACAAAGTTCATAACACCTCACGGAAAAACCCAAAGGAAAATTTTGGCCAACCCAATCCTGTTGTTGGATTCTCTCACCACTGCCACTTCTTACGGACCACACTGCAACTTCACTGCCAAAATTATAGCTGCAGACTCCCAACTAACAAAATTCACTGGAGGCAGTTTACTGGGAAGAGAAGGAACATGAAGAATACATCCTGTAGACTCAGAGACCAAGAAAGATCCTTAATCAGGACTGGGGTAAAGGTCACACGAAAGGGATTGAGGGCAGGGAGCAGAAACCAGCTCAATGGGAGACTAGAAGGAGAGAACTTTTGAGCTGAAGGAAATCTCACCAAATGAGCCAATCCCGTATTTCCTGAAGTATATTCTGTGGACCACTAGCAAATGCAAGACAAATTTAAGTAGTACATGCATAGGGCACTAATTAACATTGTAACATGGGAAGTGATTCCCTTTTCACTTTCATCAGTCCACTTGATTACTTCAAAGAGAAAGTCTCCCCTGAGGGCTAGAATATCTTCAGCAACTCTTGAATGTCTGCTAATCTGTTTTTAATAAAGAAAAGGGCCTCCCTGATGGCTCAGTGGTAAAGAGTCCACTTGCTAGCAGGAAAAGTGGGTTCGATCCCTGGATCAGGAAGATCCCTTGGAGAAGGAAATGGCAACCCACTTCAGTATGCTTGCCTGGGAAATCCCACAGACAAGGAGCCTGGCGGGCTACAGTTCATGGAGTTGCAAAGACTCAGACACGACTAAGTGACTGAAAAACAGCAATAACAAAAAGGAAAAGGGGAGAGAAAGAGAGGAGGGAAAGAAGGAAGAAAACGGGGCAGCAAAGGCCAGGCTTAAACCCTTCCCTGGGCAATAGTCTATAATTAGAACTTGATAATTTTACACTTATTTCCTGTTTAGGATGGCTGCCACTGAGGAATACTGGTTTTCTATTTATGATACTGGCAGGAAGTTTTCCTTTCAGTAGGTAAATGTATTTAAAATGCACCAGTTTATCACTGAAATTAAGCAGGTCTCCAGGGTAATGGTAGCAAATAACACTTCCTGCTCCACTGACTCTAACACCAGCACTTTTTATACATTCTTAATTCAAAGCCACTAGACTCAGGACACATAGAGCCATATACTAAATAAATGTCACTGAAGATTACAAGGGAAGGTCTAATATTCTCTAAATCTGACTTCAAATAACTTATTTATTGAAGTTAGAACACTAATAATGAAAACCCGTAAGACATAGAAAATACCATATGCATGAAAAATGGCCCTCATATTATAAATAACTATGCATTTCCCTCCATTCCCACTTGGAAAGACATGAGTCTGAGGCCTTCCTTTGTCAGAAATGTCTTGGAGTTCTGTGTATTTAATGCTAGATGGTTGTTGTGTACATGTTCAACAAACGCTGATTTCTTTTCATCTTAAGTATCAGTGCTGTTTTCTGGCTGTTTCATGACAATGCTGTTTAGGTGGTCATCCAAGTGTTACAAAAAGCACGTCAATTTAGGTACAAGTACTGTGACAGGAACACACAGACATACCAAAAGTGTGTTGCAAGTACACAGATAACATCAACGAGACATTGACCAAGCCCCATGGTGTTCACTCTACAGTGGGGAGCACTGGGATTTCAGCCAAGAGGCTGAGAAAACAAGCGCTGAAACCCCCATCCCTGCCTCGTCTAGCACAGAGCCTCGGTCTGCACAGGGATCCACAGGAGGTCTTCTGGGCATGATTTCATTTTTTCATTTTCAGAAAGCTTGAAAATCTTGATCTCTCCCCAATTCCCCACATAGAAAATGGAAGACTAAAGCCCAGAGGGATGAAATGCATGGTGCACATCCCCCGATCCGCCGGGACTAAGGAGTAAACAGCTGATTTCCCTGATCCCAAAGATAAGGAGGCAGAATGCTGAAGTCCAGCTTTCCAGGAAGGGCCTTGGACCAGACCACATTTAGCTTCTGACAACAAAAGACCTCGGGGTCTCTCTGAGGCTCCTATTAATTAGCCAAACCCTTGAGGGACAGATTGAAAACTTCTCACCTTAAATGCAAATCTCTTCTCTGTCAGTTCCCCTCTTTGGACTTCCACTAAACAAATCAGCTTCCTTCATGGTTACGTGGTAACGAATCTGCCTACCAATGCAGGAAATGCAAGCTTGATCCCTGGGTGGGGAAGATCTCCTGGAGAAGGAAATGGCAACCCACTCCATACTCTTGCCTGGGAAGATCCATGGATGGAGTAACCTGGCAGGCTACAGTCCATGGGGTGGCAAGAGTTGGATGTGACTTAATGACTAAACCACCACCACCAAACAAATCAAACTAGTAGGAAAACTGTCTTTGTTGGGACATCCTTTAGCTATGAGAACCAATCTGAACACCCACCTTGGGGGATCATGAATGGGGGATGAATGTACTATAGTATCTGGGGATGTGGTTTGGAGGGACAGTGGGAATGATGGGACCCAGAAATGCTTGGGGAGCTAAAAGGTCATGGGACTTATGGAGTTTTGAGGGTGTGGGTGGTAAGGTGGTCTTGGTCTTTGCAAGTTGCAACAGCCCCCTCAGAGTGTGTGATGGGGTGGGCTCACCAACAAGAGGAGGATGGAAACAACTTCTACTACTGCAGAAAGACAGGAGGGAGGAAGGTAAGAGAACACAGGCTGCACTTGAGAAACCAGACTGTCATTCAACAGTGACACATTGAAGGCACCACCCACGCTTATGACATTTCAGTCCAAAGCAGTTGAAATTTGGCAGCGGCGGCGGCAGCAACAGGCTGAAAGGGAAGGGAGTCAGGGATAGACAGTTAACAGAGGACTGGGTTTTGTGTCTGCTTCTTGTCTCAGAGGCTAGGGGGCAATGCCAGAAGTCACAGGCTCCGTGTCCCCTTCTGGCCTCTCGTTGACATCTCAACTGTGAATTTTGTTTGTTCTTGATGACGTTGTTGATTTCCTAGGTCTTGAAAATGTTGGACAAAAATTACTTTGCTGTTCTTGTCTGTGTGGTAGTGGGATTCTACTGTATTTTTCTTTTTTAAAAAATAGTTATTGAAGACTCTCTGGACACTCGTCCTGCCATACAAGCCTACCCCTCCCATTTCCACGGTCTTTATGGGAGTTGTCTAAAAATGTCCTCTCTTTCCCACCACTGTAGGGTTCAGGGTCTGTTTATTTTTTGTGAGTTTGAGTGTATGTTGTTTTTGCTTCCAACCTTGATGATATGAAAAGTACTAAAAGCGTGGTGGTGGTGGTGGGGTCCAGTTACTATCTCTTGCTTAGCAAAGTTCTGTGTCCCTATCACTACTTCCTGGGATTAGGAAATGCTTATCACAGGCACACATGACCCCTTTGCTCTACCCCACCTTTTCCACCCTTTTCTCACTTTTTCACCGAGAAACAGACAACACGTGGTAAATGGTATATGTGCTCAACTGGACAATTTCTCTAAATTGTGCTACCTTTTTTTTTTTTTTTTCACATCATGGATTTCAGTTTCAAGTTAGGAGGAAAAGAAAAAAAATCAGCCCCATAGTTTGGGCGTGTGAGTTGGCCACCTCAGCCCTGAAGTTGAAAGAGGGTGTCTCAGTTACCCCTTGGCTGCACCGTGGACCATCCACGCTCTAGTCTTGCTCAGCTGCCCGCTGACACACATTAGGCAGGACGCAGGAAAAGCATGATTCCATGTCACCAGGAGGTTTATCATCAGTCGGTGTGGAGGGTGAGTGTGTAGGTGGGTGTGCTGGCGGGGGACAGGGAAGACGTGGGCTGGGGTATTTTTTTTGCCTCTCTCAGTTGAGTATGGTCTCCAGGATGTCCCCTGTGGTGGCAGCTCAGACAGTCACTTCCGTTTTGCTGTTGGTAATGAAGTATGGCTGTGGGGGTGGGTAGTGCGGGGTGCGAGTTCCCAAGGGGTCGCTGGAGCCTGACTCAGCCGTGCCAAGCTTGCCCTTATTCCCATAAGCCTGTTGCCGCCGGAGGGACTGATCCTTGGGGTCCCAGCTCTTAAAGTTGGCAGTGGAGTTGTAGGCCAGGGGGTGGGGGGGCGTCTTGTTGGTGCGGGACTTCTGTCCATTCTGCTGGGCAGGGCCGTGCTCAGGGCTGAAAGCCCGTGGTTCATCCTCCACTCTTACAGGATGCAGAGGTAAGTTCCCCTTGGCAGCCAGCTCAGCCAGGTGCCGTCGCTTGGAGTAGAAGTCATCGTTTACCTTGTCGGCTGTACAATGGGACAGGTAGGTGGACGAAGGAGGGGAAGAGAGAGCAGAGAGAGGGAGAGAGAGGAGAGAGAGAGAAAGACAGTTAGGGATCAGCCAGGTCAACCCAAGAACAGCATCTCAGTGGGCCAACAGTCCAACGAGACACACACTAGAAACACCACCTGGAGCAGACAGAAGGAAGGAAGACAGGGCCATGTGTTTTCCACAAACAAGACCACGACCAAGAAGGTGAGGGCATCCCCAGTGGAATCTCTAGCTTCTCCCACCTTGATCCTTCTTCCCTCATCATCACACCTAGCACTCTGCCCTCCTTGCCTTTCTCATAAAATACCAGTGTTGTTTCATCATTATGAAAACGATACCTCCCCATTAGAGAAAATATTGAACACATTGAGAAATATTCATATCTATCAGCTACTGCACAAAACAATCGATATCAATACTTGTGTATATTCTCTCTTGGTTTTCTCAACAGCTTATTTGGAATTTGTATTAGTGCTTTTGTTCTTGCTTTCTGCAGTTAAGCAGACTGGTGTTCAAATCCCACTTCTGACACATACTAGCAGTGTAACTTTGATATAAATAACTTTTATTATCATCAGCATCTGCATCAGGAAAGTGGCTTCAATAAAATGGCTATTTTATAGGTTTGTTTAGGGGGTTAAGTGATATGACACATGCAATGTGCTTAGATGTTAGTCACCATTATTATCATCATTGTTAGGAATAATTATAATTTCCCATGTAACTTTCTAACAAGCATTTCTTCATATTTTTATGAATCATTAACAAAGAGCACTCTAATACCTACATAATATTTCAGTGAGCAGAACTACAAAAATCAATTGTCCTGTTGATGAACATTCAAGTGGTGCCAACATTTTGCTAATATAAATAAGGCTGAAATGAGAATTTTCTAGACTAGAGCTCTCTCTGTATTTAGAATTTTGAAAGGAAAATAATTCTTAAAATATCTTTCAATCTATATCAGAGGATAGAAAACTATAGCCCATAGATCAATCTAGCTCCCACCGGTTTTTGTAAATAGTTTTACTGGAATCATCCCCAGACACATTCTGTTACCTACTGTCTGTGGTCGCTTTTGCTCTGCAGTAGTAGATTTGAGTACTTGTAACAGAGACTGCATAGGCTACATAGCCTGAAATATTTACTATCCAGCCCCGACATGAATTATCTGAAGTAGAATTACTTGGCCAAAGGGTACAGACATTATTAAGGCCCTTTATACATATTGACAACTATGCTACAAAAGAATTATACCAATTTCCGCTTCATTCATTACACTTTAGAGCACTGAATGACTCATGTCTTTATTTTTTTGTTGTTGTTTCTTCCTTCCTTCCCTTCTTCCTTCTTTCCTTTCCTTCTCTCTCAATTTATTTAATAAGTTTCTGAGACTTTTATACTTTATTTTCTCTCACAATTCTTTTATTAGGAGAGCCTCTGTACCTTTAAAATTACCATGTTAGCAATAAACTTTGACTTACATCTCCCAGGAGCCCAGAAAAATGTGCTGTTCTTTCATTCACACTTCTAATATCTCATACTGTTCCACGTATGAATGTATGTAAATTCATGGAGGCCACTGCCCATCTATGTTTATTTTCTCATTTGATCCTTTCAACGACTACAAGAGGTGGTAAAGACAGGGATTATGACATCTGCTTGACAGATTAGGAAACTTTCAACCTAAGGCATGTGTAATTATTTAACTGAGGTTACTCACAACTAGTGACTGAGCCAAAGTAGAACCTAATTCCAATGGATGCTATCTGATCTTTTTGGAAAACTCCAGAGAGAAAGGTTTGCTTTCAGGACTGAGCAGACAAATATGCCTCCCTGCCCCCCTCTGCATCTGTAGCAGAAAGCACTCATTGAGCTCTTTCCTAGTAGGTGCAGCCTGAACTTAAACTCCTCAGCACAATGCCCCAAAAAGCCACATGTTAATTTCTAGGCTCAGTGCAGTTTAGGTTGGGTTTCTGTCCATGTTTAATACAAACATCCCTGCATAATGCAATCTTTCAAGAGAATGCTCCCCTCTTCCTTGAATTCTAGAGCTGCATGCAGACACAGAATATCAATGCCAAAAAGAACTGTGGGATAGCTATGAACATGGGAATGAGTTTTTAAGTTAATAGTAAAAACTGCTGTCTTCTAGAGGAAAGCTCTAGGTTTCCAGTGCCATGATACCCCAACAGAAGGATGCTCTGACACCATCTCCTTGGACTTCAAAATTCATGTATCCAGTTATCTTCAGGACAGAGTCACTGGCATCTCCCACTCAAGGTGGCCAAGCCTGAATACATCAACCCACTTAGTCTGTTCTTCAGGTTCTTCCTTCTATCGAGAGTGGGAACACCAACTCTCTGGCTACTCAAGCCAGGAACACAGGAGCAGGTGCTGATGTCACCTTCCTCTTCTTCCCAGCACAACTGCTAACCCACAAGTCCTTCCAGTTGTACCTACCAAAGGTTCCTCTAGTCTATGCAGCCAAAGGCATAAATGCAATTTCTAAATGCAAAATTGACCATCTACCAAAACCTCTCCAAGCAATTTTGTTTAGTCACTCATCAAATAGGCATGGGCCAGGTGACAGACACTGGTAATATAATGGAGAATCAGAAAAAGACAAAGTCCCTGACCTCATGGAGTGGATATTCTGCTAGGGAGGATGGACAGTAACCAAATAATCCCACAAATTACATCAAAGTAGGAATATGATAAGTGTTGTGAACTGTCAAGTCTTTTGAGTATTTATAATAAGGTCTTTGAGCTGGTCAGAGAACCAGAAGTTGGAGCTGACATGTCTCACCCCTTTATTTACACCAGATGCTCTGATATTCATCTTTCAAGACTAAGCTAAAGTGTCATTTCCTGATTCCCCCAGCTCCCTCAGCAACCCCTGTTCTGTCTATCATAGCACTGACTGTAATATTTTATAATTTTCCATTTTCACATCTATTTGCTCTCATTAGACTGTGAGTGCTTTGAGAACAGAAATCTTATCTTTCCATCTGTGTGGTTCAGTGGTTCTCCATGCTGGCAGTGCATGGGAATCACATGGAAGAACTTCTTCTTTTTCCAATTTAGGTTCCTTTTAATTCTTTTTCTTGTCTGATTGCTGTGGCTAGGACTACCAATATTATGTTGAATAAAAGTGGCAAGAGTGGGCATCCTTCTCCTATTTCTGATTTTAGCAGAAATGCTTTCAGCTTTTCAGCATTGAATAGGATGTTAGCTGTGGCTTTGTCATTTATGGTTTTTATTATATTGACATATGTTCCCTCTATGCCCACTTTCTGGTGAGTTTTTGTCATAAATGGATATTGAATTTTATCAAAAGCTTTTTTTCCCCATCACTGACTCAATGGACATGAGTTTGAGCAAACTCCAGGAGTTGGTGATAGACAGGGAAGCCTCACGTGCTGCAGTCCATGGGGTTGCAAAGAGTCAGACACAACTGAGCGACTGACCTGAACTGATTAAGATGACCCTGTGGATTTTATTCTTCAGTTTGTTAATGTGATGTTCACACTGATTGATATGCAGATACTGAAAAATCTTTGCATCCCTTAGATAAATCCCACTTGATCATGGTGTATGATTTTTATAGAATTACAGATTCCTGGGTCCCTCCCCCAAACAATTTCATCAGAATCTCTGAGGGCCTGGTCCAGGCTTTTTTTAAATTTTTAAGCCTCTCTGGATGATTCTAATATACATCCCAAGTTGAGAACCACAGACATAGTCCTGGTATCTAGCATGCTGCCTGTACATATGGTTTTTTTTTTTTTTAATTTAAAAAAGAAGTGATTACTCACTTTACTTGTCTTATCTCCAGCTCAGGCACCCCTCCTTCATATAAAGTTTGACAAAGTTAGATCCCTCCATGACAGGTTGTTCTCCAGGGCATGTGTCACAGCTGCCTTTCGACACTTGTTTATTCAGTTCATTCATTATTGTCTAACTCTTCCACTAGAGTTTCAAGAAAGAGAGCCCGGGTCTGACTTTTGCCCACCATTGTATAAGCAATGTCCAACCTAGTTCCTAACAGACGTTAGATATACAATAAATATTCAGTGAATAAATTACGATCAAAATACAAAGCACAGGGAATATCAGGACAACAGTAGGAGTGGAAGTTCTTTCCCCTCTTTTAGTCTCTTGATAAAAGTCTCACCCACCATCATTCTGCACCCTCAGCATCATTCAAAACCATTTATCCCATATTCCTCTTTCCAATCAATGGACTAGTCTAAGGTCAGCTCAGATCAAGGGATGCACTTGAGGCTTCCTATTTCTGTCAAACTCAGGAAACTGATTATGAAGCAGGTGTGCCAAATTGGCAAGTTGATATCCTCTCAAAAAGTTCTAGATAAAAAAAGAAAGAAGGCTGAGCACCAAAGAATTGATGCCTTCAAACTATGGGGCTAAAGAAGACTCTTGAGAGTCCCCTTGGACTGCAAGGAAATCAAATTAGTCAATCCTAATGGAAATCAACCCTGGATATTCACTGAAAGGACTGATGCTAAAGCTGGAGCTCCAACATTTGGCCACCTGGTGTGGAAGAGCTGACCCATTGGAAAAGACCCTGATGCTGGGAGGGGTTGAGGGCAGGAGGAAAAGCAGACAACAGAAGATGAGATGGCTGGATGGCATCACTGACTCAATGGACATGAGTTTGAGCAAACTCTGGGAGGTAGTGAAGAACAGGGAAGGCTGGCATGCTGCGGTTCATGGTGTTGCAAAGAGTCAGACACAACTTAATAACTGAACAACAAAAATAGTCATAGAGGCAACTCTTGCCATATCAGTGCTGGTGTGAGAAGCAGCCCCACTAAGAAATCATGGAGTCCCACACGGGGAACCTACATCCTTCTCCACACTCAGCCCTGAATAGGTCCTTTGCAGAACTTGGCACTGGGAAGCACCTGAGCTCTGAAAATGTTTGGTATATGGTGCAAAGGTGGAACAGAAAAGTGTGTAGGCTTTGGAATCAGAACCTGAGTATATGAGATGTTGGTAATTTCAACCTCTTATATTGCTATTTCTGTTGGTATAAAATGAGGATAAAATAAGTAATCTGAGGTTTATTGTTAGGAATAAATTATATGAGACATAGAAGTTATATAGCATAATTCTGAAAGAGAGTAACTATTCAAGACATCTATTTTGTCTGTCTTCTGGTTTATGAAGGAGGCACTGGATTAAATCCAACATTTACTGAGCACTCTGTGCCAGACATCCTGCCAAGCACAAAGGAAGCAGTCATCCAAACCAACTATCCTTCCTTCCTTCCTTTCTTCTTTCCCTCTTTGCTTCCTTCCACTTGCCATGTGTGATGGATGCCTAGTTCTCATTATGGGATGACTTAAGAAGGGGCCTTTTTCACTTGGGATAAGGGGCTAGTTACAGAATACATCCTCGTGGATGCTCTTTTAGGTGGCATCTGAAGGTAAAAAGTAGCAGAAACAGCACCCAGGTGAAGGCAGTATTGCAAAAGTAGTTGTAACACTTTGCAATTTCTTCCAGTAGGAAGTAGAGTCTAATTTCCCACTTTTGGAATATAACCTGACTTTGTGATTGGCTTTAATCAGTAGCTGCTGCTGCTAAGTCACTTCAGTGGTGTCCAACTCTGTGCGACCCCATAGACGGCAGCCCACCAGGCTGCCCCGTCCCTGGGATTCTCCAGGCAAGAAAACTGGAGTGAGTTGCCATTTCCTTCTCCAATGCAGGAAAGTGAAAAGTGAAAGTGAAGTCACTGAGTCATGTCTGACTCTTCCCGACCCCATGGACTGCAGCCTACCAGGCTCCTCTGCCCACGGGGTTTTCCAGGCAAGAGGACTGGAGTAGGTTGCCATTTCCTTCTCCAATGCATGAAAGTGAAAAGTGAAAGTGAAGTCGCTCAGCTGTGTCCAACTCATAGCAACCCCATGGACTGAAGCCTACCAGGCTCCTCTGCCCATGGGGTTTTCCAGGCAAGAGTACTGGAGTGGGTTGCCACTGCCTTCTCCATTAATCAGTAGATTGTAGCAGAAATGATGTCATGCACATCCCAAATCTGTGCTTTTAGAAGTTCTACTGCTTCTACTATCATGCACTTGGAACCTTGCCTCCATGTGCAAAAAGAAGCCCAGGTTAGCCTTCTGAAGGATGAGAAACCTGCATTCCAGGTGCCCACATTCACTCAGCCAACAGTAGCCTGGTACCTGCCAGATACCAAGTGAGGCCATCCTAGACCATTAGCCCACCTGCCATTAGCCATACAGATACCAAACAGCCATTAACCAACCTGCCAGCTGACCAAAGATACCAAGAAGGCCTGGACAAGAACAGCCAAGCCAGCTCAAACCGAATAATTGCCCAGCTGACCCAGAACCTTAAGCCATCTAAGCAGTTTCTATGTTAAGCTACTAAGTTTGGGGGGTTGTTTGTTATGCAGCAGTAGATATCTGATACAGGACAACATTTACAAAAGCCCTGAGGTGGGAAGTAGTATGGTAGTTTCAAAAACTGAAAGGATATCTATGTAATAAAGTGAAGAAAACAAGGGGTTACGGATCATCTAGTGTTCTGTAGGAGGATTCCACTACTCACATCTGTTGTCTGATACCCTCCTTTCACAAGACTCAGAGGTGTTTTCTACAAGTGCAGAGCAAGTACAGACTTGCTGCCTCGGGTGTGAAACTGTCCTTCAAAGAGTTATTTTCAAGATTATTTCAACAAGGATGTGGTTGGTGGTTAGGTGGATGAACTGTTCCCATAGTCAGAAAATGCAATTTTTGTGGAATCCTCTTTCTCATCCCCTCTGATTTAGGTATCAAGGACAGGAAAGAAATGCATGCCTGGCCACTCTCAGCTTTGGGCATTATGGTCTTTGTCTTAGTATATTAAAAAGCTACTTGTGAAAGAAATCACAGATTCATTGAGTGGCTTTGTAAGCCCCGTTAGTAAATGTATTAACCTAATAATCTCGGGTATCTCATGGGCAGATGGCTAACAAGCCGACCAGGAAACAGATGTGTGAGGCTTTCAACAATGCTGGCTCCCTCCGTTTTGATTTTTCTTCATTTAAAGAGAGGAAGAAAGAATGAAAAAGGTGCTTTCCTTCCAATAAGCCTAATTGCCTTGAAGGAACCAAGGCTATAAAATTAAACTGTACCTTCCTCCATCTGTCTCTCTCTTAATTAGCAGCAGACACTGGTACAGGTGCTGGGTGGGCTGGAGCTTGCCTCTGTGGAGATGGAGAGAGTCAAGGTAATAACCAGTTTTCAAAACAAGCTACATAGCTGAGGGTCTCAGCAGGTGGCCTCCCACCTACCTTCTTTCCTTGGGACAAAGGTGTCTTAAGGAGAGGTTCCCACAGCGTTTTCTCGTTGGTGTTCATCTTGGGTCTCAGGTGATGGATTTCACCTGGTAAGCAATGTCCCAGCCTGGGCTTTCACTAATTCCCCACATAGCCCTATCTTTGGTCCAAGAATATGGCAAAATAAGCTTCCCATCACATTTACAAATCAAATCCAAATGATGTGCATGACTTGATCTGCCTGACCTGATCCCTGGCTGTTGGTCCACCCTCATCCTTCCCACACTTGCTATGATCTCAGTGTACTGGTTTCCCAAGGCTGCCACAGCAAGTTGCCACAAACTAGGCAACTCCAGACAATAGAAATGGATTCTTTCCCAGTTCTGGAGGCCAGGTGTCAGTGGGTCTGTGCTCCTTTTGCAGGCTCTAGTGAAGCATCCTTCCTTGTCTCTTCCAGCTTCCAGCGGTGGCGGTAATTCTGGCATTCTCTGCCTGTAGCAGCATCTCTTGTCTTTGCCTCTGACTTCACAGGGGTCTCCTCTCTGTGTGTGTCTACATGTCCAACTTCCAATTTGTTCTGTTTCTCAAATACATCATCCACACTGTGGAAGGCTTCGTGACCTGGGCTTCACAGGGATAGAAAGACTGGAGCTTCCAGGGCAAGAGAACCAGGTTGCTGCCCAGCTCAACTGCTGACTGTAAACTTGCAGAGGCATGAACATTTTCTATCAGCCATAGCTCAGGGGAGCTAGGATGGAGGCAGGTGCAGGAGGCAGGGATTGATTAAAGAGACCACCTGGAGACAGCAGCAGGCTGTGCTGACGCACCATCCTCCCAGCTCCCCCAGCAGTAACCTGTAATCTGATTAAGAGCTCACCTTTAGGTGTATGCTCTGCCCCAGGTACCCAGATAGGGAATGGACATTTGTTACCCCACTTAATACTCTCAAGGGCTTCCCTGGTGGCTCAGATGTTAAAGAATCTGCCTACAGTGCAGTAGGACCCGGGTTTGATCCTTGGAGAAGGGAATGGATACCCACTCCAGTGTTCTTGCCTGGAGAATTCCATGGACAGAGGAGCCTGGCAGGCTACAGTCCATGGGGTTGCAAAGAGTTGGACACAACTGAGTGACTAACACTTGTACTTTTACACTCTCAATATCCTAATGAGATAGGTGCTACTACTGGTCTCCTTTTATAAATGGGGAAACTGAAACAGAGCTTTGGCAACGTGTCCAAGTGACAATGCTGGGATCTGAATCCAGGGAACCTGGCTGAATTCCAAGTATCTTAGAATTTACGAATCCGTGGCAATAACACTCACCACTATTTAACCATCTGCCCACCTGATAGAAGAAACTCTTGTTTCCTTAACAAGTTTCTATCCACTAGAAAACATTTTCCCCAAACTCCAAAGAAGATGGAGAACAGAGTGAAAATTACATGGAGAAGATACTTTTCTTGATTCCTCCTCTGAAAACATAGGGATTGAGATATACATGTAAAGCTTGTTCACACAAGGCGATATCAAAATGTCACAGCTAGAAATCTCATGAAGTCTCCAATTTTCCCTGAAGGCAAGATCTGCTAGCTGCTTTCTTCCTTAAAGTGGGACAGGAGAAAGGGAGCTGGGGTGTCATAGACTGCCTGCCAGGTCCTCCACACTCAGCTGGCTACTGCATTAAAGAGTGCAGGTCTCACCTCCTCTGAGATGCACTGGCATTGGCTGGAGTGCTGGCCAGTCACCAACCATAAGTGGCTTCCTGTTGCAGAGCTGGGTTAGCTGGGATGCTATATGCTTCTCATAGAACTGGGAGGGGCCTGAAGCTTCATCATTGCTCCAGCCAGGCACACCCAGGGGCTTTAGACGAATCATCTCATTTAATTGGCTCCCTGCCCCGCCCGGAGCCAATGAGGTAGATGCGGTCGCCTGGGTGTTTCATGCTACATCACACTGATTCTCTCCATGACAATGTGGAGAGATCCCATTCTGAGATATTCACCAATATTCTTTTCCCTCTGCTTCCCCTCTCCCCTCCCCACCACTCAGAGAGCAGAGATCACTTTTGATGGTGACAAAGGGTTCCGAGAGTTGCTTCTGAATCTACAATGAGATTTCAACAGCCACAGTAGAGTCTTGGGGGGTGAGACTTCAGCAATAAGATCTGAGAAGGCTGAGAGAGAAAGAAAGATTAGTGAGATTGAGAGCCTGGAGGATTCAGTGCATCAGGTTTATAAAGCAGATAGCAGAGATTGGAAGAATGTACCCTTGCTTTTTGTAACCGTAGAATCTTCTTTACAATACAGTAGAAAGAACATGAACTTGGAAAGCACATGGGCTGAGTTCAAATCTCAGTGTATAAGCTGGAGGCCTTCAGAAAGTTACCTAAGTTCCTCAAAGCTTCCCCAATAAAATTGAAAATAAAATAACAATGCTGGGTGATTTTCATTGTTATATGGCAGAAACCAACACAGCATTGTAAAGTAATTATCCTCCAATAAAAAAATAACAATGCCTGCCTATGTGGTAGGGGGTTAGGGTATTCAAGAGCATCGTGTGAACTGTACTGTATAATGTGAAGTACTAATGTCCTTGCTTCATGGTAGGTATTCATTAGACAATAGCCACGATTGCTTCATTGTCAAAAATGAAAAGAATATAAAATGAGGATAAGAAGACCTACTTTGCAGAGTGCAGCAGAGAATAAACAAGACGAGGCATGAAAACAAAAACCACTGTGCATGGTGCACAGTAGGACTCCTTAAATGTATACCCAACATGAGATGATACTGTAAATACTGCTACTCGTCTCCCAGAACTCTACCATTTTTTCCTAGACCTAGGTTTCCGCAGCCTTCTTAGAAGCTAACCTTGGCCATGTGGCTGATCTCTCACCAATGGAATGTTAACAAAAGTGATGCATTCAATTTCCACTTCACATTACTCACTTAAAATTGGTTGCCCTGAGTGTCCTATCTCCCCTTCCCCATAGGCGATGACAACAACTAACTATAACAGTGCAGACAAGGACAATACAGTAGAGGGTCTGCAGAGCAACAATGTGGCAGGAACCTGGGTCCCTGAGTGACAGCTTGGAGTACATAGCCCTACCAGTCTCGACTACTCCATTTGGGGCTATGACATGAAACAGACATATATTTCTTTCTTTTAAGCCACTGTATTTAGGGGGCCTTTTGGTTCACTAGGACAGTACTGATCTTTTATTTATATAGGGAAGTTTTCTTGGTCTCTACATTATTTCTCTTCATCATAAGCTGAATTTAAAAAAGGGGGGGAACAGTTCATGTTAAAAAAAAATACCCAGGTATTTCTCTCTTCTTTTGAAATGCACATTCTGAAGCTATATAGAGCTTCTGGGGCTTCTGGGGCTGTCTCAGCAGGCAGAAATAAGAAAGGCAGGGAAAAAAAAAAAAAAGCCCAACTTCCCAGGCAGAAGAGAGGCAGGAAGAAGATGGAAAGCTTTGTCTTTATGGCAAATCAGCCCCATTTCACCTGGTTCTGAACCTCGCTGCAGAGATACAAGGAGGGAAAATCACATTTGAACCAGTTTCTAATGAAACCCAGGACTCCTGGCTGTTCCTATAGGGCTGCACATCTTTCCTGAAGCCTTATCTCTCCAAGAGAGAAAACTGGAGATGGGAGAGCAGGAGCCTGCCCCTTTATGTCTCTGCCCTGAGAGCTCCCATGGGGAGTTCTTGCTACCTTTGTTGAGAGGATTCTGAAACAGTTCCTGGCTTGGGCTTTGCAACAAAGTTGTCCACCTGCACCACCGGGCCCTTGGTTTTGGCTGCAGGGAGCGTTCTGTGAATGTCTTGCTGCCAACGGACCTATGAAACCTCAAGCCCTCTTCTCTTCCCTTAGGCAGCCCTGCTGAACAGTCACTGCTTTCTGAAAGGCTAATGAACAAAGAAGAATGGCCTCACTGTCCATCCATGGCTGGCCACAGCATCCCCTGTCTTGAAAGGTCCTAGATGGAACTTGTATATTCATTTACCACCTTTCATCCTGCTCCATAGGTGGAGATATTTCATTTTAGAAATTCATTACTTGGTTTGTCTTATGATCAACCTCCCAGCTGGTGAAATTTTACACATCTGGTGATTTTTTAAAGGGAGGAAATAAAGGTTAATTCTCCTTAATCCTACCTACCTCCTTCCAATGTACTGTAGCAAAGGACCATCTCAGAGTAAATGATAAGATTTGGTACCCTGTGTTAGATGAATGCGTGAAGGACCTCCATTCTTTCCCGTTCCCTATATGCATATTCTTTTTATGAGACTTTGAAATTCACCCCTCAAACGAAGGATCTCGTTTCCTCACCACTGGATTCCAAGTTCATCCAAGTGACTAGTGAAGGTGAGCAGACATGACACACACAGTAGTTTGAAAAGTGCTTTTTGGCATTTGGCTGCTCTCTCACACCTTTGTCCCCAACACAAGAACATGTCTGCGCTACCCTCTCTGAGGCTGAAAGACAGCTGGAGCAGAACCAAGTCACCCCAGTCTTTCCAGCTGAAACTAGCCTATGTTAGCCAACATTCAGCCAACCCCCAGATATATGGGTGAACTCAGTTGAGATTAGAAGAACCTCCTGCATCAACATAAACCACTGGCACTTAGACCCCAATCCCAGTAAGTGCTGAGCTAAATAATTTTAAGGCATGAGATTTGAGGCTGCTTGTTATGCAGCATTAGTGTAACAGTGGATAACTGATACAAATACCAATCATTCACTCACTCTACTCCCAGGAAAAGCCCCAGTTCCCAGATGGGGATCCATGTTGCCTCTACTCTAAATCCACATGGTTTGGAAGACATACCCATCCACTCCTACCCCCAACCATTCTCCAGTGATGACAAATAACCCATTCATTGCCCTCACCATAACAATTTGTCCAGAGGTGAGTGGTCACATGACAAAGTAGTCAATCAGAATAAAGCCCGGGATCTTTACTTATGGAGACAGCGGGGCCAATGAGATCAAGGATCCCTGCCTTCCACTTACAGGAAAAGCAACCAGAGCTGTGGGCTCCCCATGCCAACCAACGGAGAAGCAGCACTGGGTCTAAACACAGGCTTCCTGGCTTCCACCTGGCTGATTTTTCTGCTATTTCCAACGGCCTCTTCAGAAAAGACAAGATTCCCCTCAAATGCAACGCCCAACTCCATTTAATAATTTATTAATAAAATGTATGTTGTGTGTCTACTATATGCCAGGGCCACTATGCAAGATTTTGGGGAATTTAGCATGCATGGCATCAGTACGTACATGCTTCAGTCATGTCCAACTCTTTGAAACCCTGTGCAGTGTAGCCAGCCAGGCTCCTCTCTCCAGGCAAGAATACTGGAGTGGGTTGCCATGCCCTCCTAGAGAGGGCCTTCCCAACTCAGGGATCAAACTCGTGTCTCTTGTGTCTTGTACACTGGAAGGTGTTTTGTTTGTTTGTTTGTTTGTTTTTACCACTAGCGCCACCTGGAAAGTCCTTAGCCTCAGGAAGACACACTCAAACCCTTGGCTGGGCACTCGGACATCCAGCAGTGACCACTAGGGGGAGACTTGCCTGGAAAATGTCAGGTATCAAAATACACAGTACTGCAAGGTGGGCTACCCCACAGCGGCTCAGCAGTACAAGAATCTGCCTGCAGTGCAGGAGCCACAGGAGATGCGAGTCTGATCCCTGGGTCAGGAAGATCCCCTGCAGGAGGGCATGGCAACCCACCCCAGTATTCGTGCCTGGAAAATCCCGTGGACAGAGGAGCCTGGTAAGCTTCAGTCCATGGGGTTGCTAATAGACACGACTGAGCGACTTCCCTTTCACTTTTCACTTTCATACCTTGGAGAAGGAAATGGCAACCCACGCCAGTGTTCTTGCCTGGAGAATCCCAGGGACGGGGGAGCCTGGTGGGCTGCCATCAATGCGGTCGCACAGAGTTGGACACGACTGAAGCGATTTAGCAGCAGCAGCAGATAGGATTCCCCTCCAAAATCAGTTAGCATCAACACAGGTGGAAGCAGGACACTTGGATCTTCAGGGACCTTGTCTTCTCTCCTTCTCAGCTACTACTTCTTATCCAACCTCCCCTGGATACAGTCATCCCTCACCCAGGGAGGTGGGTGTAAAGTGGATTCATAGCAACATTCACACTCTGGATCTCAAGACGTGAACTGGCTTTACTGATAGAAAAGAGATCAGATGTCAAAAGTGTTTGAGGGACTTCCCTGTTAGTGCAGTGATTCAGAATCTGCCTTCCAAGGCAGAGGAGGACACAGGTTCGCTTCCTGGTTGGGGAACTAAGATTCCACATGCCACAGGGCAACTTACTGAGCCCACATACCACAACTAAGATCCAGTGCAGCCAAATAAATAAATAACATATTTTAAGTGTTTGGGAAATGATGAATTTTACAGAGTTTGATAGTTTCTTTACCATGAAAGTTTTCAGAACTTTAATTTGCTCACCTGATAATATTAGTATTAATAATATCAGTTACTATGACATGTGTTTTCACTTTCAACACACCAGGCACTGTGACATGTATTGCAAATGTTATTTCATCTTACCCTCACAACAGCCTTAGAAGGGAGGTGATAGTGATGTGGCCACTTTGTAGATCAGAAATGAGGGGCTCAGAGAGGTTGAATGACTTGGAGAAAGTAACAAGATGGGGCTATGAATGGAGCCCAAGTGTGTCTGAAGCTAAGCCCATCATGTCCTGCTAATACCTCCCTTTCAAGAAGCTGGCGTGTGTGCTCTGTCAGTGACTAAGTCGTGTCTGACTCTTCATGACCCCATGGATTGTAGCCCATCAGACTCTTCTGTCCATGGCATTGCCCAGGCAGGAATACTGGAGTGGGTTACCACTTCCTTCTCCCAGGATCTTTCTGACCCAAGGATCGAATCCACATCTCCTGCATTGGCAGGTGGGTTCTTTACCACTGAACCACTGAGGAAATCCTCAAGAAGCTGATAGCTGTACAAACCCCTGACCTGTTATCACACCTCAGGCAGACTGAGGGTCTGGAGGTTGAGTAAAAAACAACAGGGGAAGACCAGTGACCCCAGAGGCCCCCTCTCTGGAACCTCTTTTCTTCTCCCCTGATAAAGCAGAATAAATAAAGGTGCATTTAGCAGGACAGGAGAATTTAGCCTGATTGGAGTAAAAAAATAGCCTCTAAGCCCTTGCTTCTGACCCATCCTGAAATATTTTCCAAATGCATCCAACAATAACAGGCTGATATCAGGACACGGATGCTGCCACGGGCATCGCAATGGCTTTGTTTTTCACAAGGGAGGGAAAAAAGAAGTTTACGCCTCAAATTAGCAGGTCTGTCATGTCCCAAATTGTTTGCATTTCTAAAAATGGACGTTGACATGTGAATAGTTATTATCTAATACAAGACCCCAAAATCTGCCTCTTTCAAGGCAACAACTGGGTGATCAAGGGATTCTCATTAGACACGAGGGTCTAAAGCACTCTCTCTCCCAATTCTGGAATAAGGGGCTGCCCTCTCCATTCCCCTCTCTTTGCTGAGGCTGCTTATAAGCCTCTGGGATTCTGGTCAACCTACCCTATTCAGAACTCTCAAGCTACAGAAAGATGTTTGGAGACCCAATCAAAAGGTCTTAGGGTCTTAGGTTCCCAGCAAGATTTCTCTAGTGCAGTGGTTTTTAAAGTATGGTCCCCAGACCAGCAGCATCAGCATCACCTTGGAACCAGCTGGCAGTTCAGCTCCTCAGGCCACACTCAAGGTCTAATGAATGAGATGCTCCAGGATGGTGTCCAGGAAGCAGGTTTCAACATCCCTCCAGGGGATGCTGATCCACGCTCAAGTGGCTCAAAGGTAAGGACCACGGGTCAGCCCACAGCTCCCTCCCTCCTCTCACATGCATTCTACAGTCTCTTCATTACCCCTCCACTCCACTTTCTTCCCTTCATCCTCTACCCGCCCAGTTCAGGGCACCGCCCACCTGGATGACTGCAAGAGCTCCCCAGTGGGTGGTCCCAATTTCAGTCCACCCTCCCCTGATCCAGTCTCCACTTGGAAACCAGAACTGTCTTTTGAGAAGGCAAAATGGCCCTACCAGTACCTTACCTACAACTCTGCAATATTTTCTAATGTCTCCCAGTTCAAGGTCACTAAAGAGATTGAGCTCCATCTGCTTGGGTCAGCTCTATCTTTCAACCATCAAATTCAACAAAGCACAACGGATGAGGAAAGAAGGGAACTGAATTTCCAGCCTGTTCTGGAAAAGAGCTACTCCTACCACACTCCAGTGGGAAGTAACTAAATATTAGAGCTAGGCAGACATGGGTTGAAATTTCAGCTTCATCACTTAGTAGCTAGCTGACTTTAGGTAAGCGAGACTTAGACTCGATCAGACACCCAGGTCCTTATTAATAAAGAGGATTAATAAAGGGGAAGGACAATATACATATGGCTGAGTCATCAGAGAATTCAATGATACAGTGATATCAAGGGCCCAGACCTCTGTCTGGCACATAGCAGGGGGTAAATAAATTATAACTACCACCTGCCTCTGTCAGCCAGCTAGTTAACACACAGACTCAAGTGGACTAACTCCTTTACTTTCAACTCATCGTGATAGCCAGGAGAGTTAAAAAGAGCATCTGTTCCCCAAAAGGCTAATCAATCCCAAGACCCAAGGCCAACAATCTGTTTATCACTCCCTCAGAAGTTGTTTTCCCCCTGCATTAAATCACCTTATGTTTTGCCATTTGCCTGTGCAGCTTTCTGAGAGGAAAAAAAAAAAATTTCCTGGATGTCTTACCTGGGATGGCTTCTGATAGC
Source organism: Madoqua kirkii (assembly GCA_006408675.1). NCBI lineage: Eukaryota > Metazoa > Chordata > Mammalia > Artiodactyla > Bovidae > Madoqua > Madoqua kirkii. The sequence goes on along the minus strand of SJYC01125039.1, from coordinate 14,110 downwards.
GACATTTTCCTTCAGGCAATGAATATCAGGAAGCAAAGAGGAGCACACTTTTTAGCAACAGCCTGGAGACACGTCACCCCAGGTGTGCGCACACACATACAAACATCTACACACTGGAACTCAGACAGACCTGCAGACCCAGCCAACATGGACACACGTGTGCACTGGGTCACACACAGACAGTGGGACACTCTATGCCTTCATGGATCAACGCCAAATCCAACAACACCTGGACAAAAGAGCTAGAAAAAACCGTACGGTACCTTTCGGTGACTTAAGTGTCGCCACTGTCCAGTCACCCTCAGAACTTCCTAAAAAATAACAATGGAGAGATGCTGATCTGCTCACCAGCTACCCATGTGCACAGTGCCCTCACACCCAGATGCTGTTGGCATCTCAGCTGCAGCCTTTAAGTGTGTGTGTGTAGTGGGGGGGGCAGGTCTCAGGGGTCTCAGGGAACAAGGCGAGGGAGTGAATGCACAACTGCAATTACGTGAACACTTCCCTCTGCAAAGTCCTGAAGCATGATCGAGATAATGCCCAACACAGGACCAAAGAAGGTTCCCCTTGAAAAAGCCAAGATGTATTCAGAGAGAGACAGACAATTCTTAGGTGGTGAATCTGGCTCTGAATTTCCAACTTCTAAGAAAGAAGGCAAAGTTTTAGTTACGAGAAGTCACGGTGGCTAATAACAACGCTCTGTGGTCAAGAGAGAAATTTGGATCCTCTTCGACTGCAATAGCCCTGCTAAAAGGAAGTCGGGGGTGCATCATTAGCTCCATATTCGAGATTGGGGCAGGCTAGGCTCTGCTGACTGTGACTTTAAATGCTAGGCAGCAGAGCAGGTTGGGTGGAGACCACTCTACTCCAGTGCCCACCACATAATCTGTGTTTGCAAAACATTGTTGAATGAATGAATGAATGAATTCAAGGTTCTCCGTGGAGTCACGCTTCCTAAGGTAAGGAAGTTCCCCTTAATGCAAAAGGGATCAAGCTTGTTATCTGAGAATCCCTAATGCCTGGAATTTTGATTGTAAATCAGTTTCTCCAGATTGAATTTCATTTCAGATGCACTCACTGAATCCTGGGGGAAATTTCACATGATTAGCAGGAGCCCACAGTGCAACCCTTTTCGTAAAGGATGGTGAGAAAGGCTCCGGCTACGCCTTACCCAGGTCCTCCATAGACCTTCTCTGTACTATGGGATTTTGCTCAAAGAGGGGCAAACCTGCGCACATGCCAGTGCCGCAGCCTCTGCCCATTGGCTGGTGGCCTGACTAATCAGCGTGCACCGCTAGCTCCGGTTTCCTTTCTTGGGAAGCTACCTGGAAAAACCAAGTCCTCAACGTTTCTGCACAATTTCCAGAGATATATCCGGCTGCCAGCTGGGAGGAGACGCAGGGAACAGTCTGTGATCTGAATGATTACAGAGCACAGATCCGGGCCCATTTAAGCATTTCTGGTTGGCCTCTCAGGCGTGCCAAAGGACACTCAAATTGCCACGTTCCCCCTGCGGATATGAACTCTACACGCTCATCACTCACAACAGTCGGGAAATTGGAGTGGCAGGCGAAGAGTGACGAAGTTAAAATTAAGCGGGATCCGCCCGGGATGCCCTGAATGTTTCTTCTCCCTCTGAACCAGGATCACTGACATCTGGAAACAGTGATGTAGCCCCAGATCTTCCGGGGTAGACACAAGCCTGACACAGTCACTGAGTCACTAATTCCAAGGAAGCCATTTGCCCCCAGGTCAAATACATCACTATCTTGAAGGCAGGAAACACACAGTAGACATCCCTGTCTCCACTCCCTAACACAGGGCTTCACCCTGGTGAGGTAGTAACACATTTTGTTTATTAAATCCAGTGCTAATAAGGGCGCTTAATAAGATGGTACAGAAGCTGCCAAATATATACTTTAAGTCCCCTTTTGTGTTGGTGACACAAACACAAAATCGATTCTCACAAAAAGTGAGAATTAGTTAAACATTTGTTGGGTGAAAAATTAAATGCCTATGTAAAGAGGATGGGCCTTAGGCATTGGGAGGAAGAGAACATGAAGGAACTTTCTGAGAGAGGAAAATATTTCTTATCCTTCCTGGGATGTTAATGACTCTAGTATATGTATATTTCAACAATCACACTATTATAAAATTATGATCTGAGTCTTATACTATACATATTAAATTATACCTCTCAACTATAATATACCTTAAATGTGTTATACCTCAATCATACTAGCATGATGAGAAAATTTTTACCTCCAAGTAAACAAACAAAAGAAAAATAATTAACACCTTAGTAAGTCTTCCCGGACAAAAGAGGAGAATGAGCCTCTTCAATCTTCTTTTTTTTTTTTTTTTTTGGGCCTGGTAAGATCCTTCTGGTGCCAGAAACTGCTCTATGGGAGATAGCATCATTTCATAGGAAGAAGAAGACCTGATTTTGGCTATCCCAGATATGACTCTTGGCTCTTCAAGTGTTACTTTGGGAAAATAACTTAATTATACTGATCCCCAGTTTCCCCATATTTTGACGTTGGCACTGATACCTCCCCCAGAGGCGTACAATTTGGGAATCCAGTGATACTAGCTCCCTTTCTTCCACATCAACAAGAACAAAAAACTAGTAGAGGTTAATTCAAAGTTGAGGGGTTTATGCATCACTTAGGGTCTTTACGTATGATTTGTACAGAAAGAGCAGAAAAGAATTCCTAAGTGCATTGTTGCTGTTGTTTTAAAAAGTGCTATTGGAAAACTAACAAGCTTCTGGGAAAACAGTCCACAAACTGTTAAAGAGTAATAGAGAAAATATTTTCTTATTAAATTTCGAATTTAAAAAGAAAACACCACCTTTAATCAATAATGCTGGTACATCCTGTCTCTTTTACTCACTGGACAGCTAGGTTGTCAAGTAAAAGTGTCCAAAAGCATCTAAAGGGCACATGGTCAAGAACCATTAGCAGCTGAGGGTTTCAACTCTCAAGACACCCTGGGGAAAAACTAGACCTGGGGCCAATAGGTGCTAAATGCCAGTGTGCAGGCAATTTTCCATTTTCCAGAGCATCTCAGGAATTACATAAAAGAGTGGTCTTTTCCCAATTTTGGAGGCAAGAAACAACCAACTCGGAAGCATCAGGTGACCCTTAGGGATATTTTCACAACTGTCTTTGTAAACATTGGCCAGTGAAGAACCATAAAGTGGGTCCTCACATTGTCACCACTGCACAGGGCCAGTGTTGCAGGCCAGGGTCGAGGAGGGGGATGCAGAGGATTTGTGTGCTTAACTGGATTTTCAAAAGGTTACAGTTTGGCTCAGTCTAGAACAACACACACTTCTTGACTTATCTTGGTAGCAAACACTTTGAAACTGTTTAATCTCACATTCCTGACTGAGTAAAGACAGTTAATTGAGTGAAAGAGAATGTTTCTTTGATGGATTATGGGAGTCATGGGTCTGGGCACATGGACCTTCACTGTCCAGGCTATTAATGGAGAGAGTAAAGAGGCTTGGGCTGCTTCTTAGCTGGCATGAAATGTGCTACATGGTGCTAGGTAGGTCCTTGGGATACACCAGTGAAAGGACAGACTTGGTTCTTGACTCAGCGGGACTTAGAATTGAGGGACACTAGATTAAACGACTGGAGACTGAAAGAATGATTTGGACAAATAATTATTCAACTCCATCACTCCTTCTTGTACAGAGTACAGTGAGGTTTCAGTTCAGTTCAGTCACTCAGTCGTATCCGACTCTTTGTGACTCCATGGACTGCAGCACCCCAGTGAGGCTTAGGGCTTCCCTGATAGCTCAGCTGGTAAAGAATCCACCTGCAATGCAGGAGACCCCGGTTCGACTCCTGCATTGGGAAGATTGCCTGAAGAAAGGATAAGCTACCCACTCCAGTATTCTTGGGCTTCCCTTGTGACTCAGCTGGTAAAGAATCTGCCTGCAACATGGGAGACCTGGGTTTGATCCCTGGGTTGGGAAGATCCCCTGGAGAAGGGAAAGGCAACCCACTCCAGTACTCTGACCTGGAGAATTCCATGGACTGTACAGTCTACGGGGTTACAAAGAGTCAGACACAACTGAGCCACTTTCACTTCCTTCACTTCAGGGAGGTTTAGCCTCTTACATTTCCTTAGCGTGTGCTAACATTTTACAATAACTGGGCAGGGAACACCCTGGGAACAGAGACCATTCTGCAGCTACATGGTATACAGGACCAGATCTTACATTCTCAAATCCCTCCTGAATCACAGAGAGAAAGGAATTCTGTTTAAACATGGATGAGTGTGATTTCAACAAGCAAACAATAAATAAAATATAAGATTGCTGTCTTTGTTTAGTCACTAAATAATGTTTGGCTCTTTGTGACCCTATGAACTGTAACCTGCCAGGCTCCTCTATCCATGGGATTTTCCCAGAAAGAATACCAGAGTGGGTTGCCATTTCCTCCTGCAGAGGATCTTCCTGACCCAGTGTTCTAACCCATGTCTCCTGCTTTGGCAGGAGGATTCTTTACACTAAGCCCCAGGGAAGCCCATAATATAAGATAAAATAAAATAGAAGGGAAGGCCTGTTTTGGAAGAATTTATCTCAGGAACTACCAACAGTTCCCATTCTGAGCTGGTAGTGAATGAATGAGACATATTTCATGGCCCACAGGTATTCTAATAACTAAAATGAGTAGAATTGTTACATTCTCTAATTTTAAAATCATAATGGAGTTTGGAAACTACAGAGTTCGACTTCTTCATTTTTCACACAAAGAAGCTGAGGCCAGGAGATTTCAAAACCCCCTTGAGGTTCTGAATATTAAGGCCTCTAAGAGAACACCGATTTTCCGGAAATATTTTTGAACTTGGCCGTTAACCCTAAAGGCTGTCCTAGCCTCTCCTTATTGACTGAATTGAAGTTTTTAGAAAATGAATCTGGTTATCAGACACTGCAGAACTTTCCACAGCAAACCATTTTTAAAACAACTCTCTGGGTGGTAATGATTTTGTTAATGAAATGCATTTCATCCTTCACACCACAGCCATATTATGCCTTAATAAAGAACCCTTGAAAGAACATTTATTATGCATTTGCATTTCATTTGGGCAGGCAGACTCTGGACTCCTGAGTAACCCACTGGGCAGGCAGTCATTCAGTCTGCCCCACACTGGACCTCACAAGACCATCTGTGACTCAGATAAACCCTGTGAACTCCTATAATAGAAAAGAAGGGCAGCGAAGAAGAGGGCCACATCAACCATATCCAGGAGCGAGGAGGGTTCTTCATCTGAGATCTTTCAAAGTTTTTAGAAGATATAGGGGTTCTCCCTTCCAACTAAGCTATTCTTGGGCTGGGGTCAAAGATAAATTCATTCATTCATTCAGCAAATATTTCAGGAGTGCCCACTCTGTGGGAGAAAAGGTTACTCAAGGAATGTTGAATAAACTTTCAGACTGCAAATTTAATTCCAAGTGCATTGCAAACATTTGCTGTACCAAGAAGCCCTATGTCAAGCCTGGACAGAATCAAGGAACTCTGCTGGAAGATGGATTTATGATTTATCCAAGAGCTACAGGGTGCTGAGGGGGAAGGAAGCACAGGGCCTAAGTGAAGAAATGAGTTGTTTGCGGTAATGGGATCTGTTCAAAAAGAAAAAGATGCCTGGGTGGGATTTTTTTAATGTCAAAAGAAGAATCGAATGTAACAGCAGATGCTAGTCATCACCTAAATGCGAGACTCAAAAAACAGAGGTGGACCACCGAGTAGTGCCTGAAAGCTTCTGAGGGTACACTGGCACAGATGCCAAGACTCTTCTCTCCTAAGCAACAGCCCTCATCCCTCGCTCGTAATATCTGAGTCTATTTGAACATGCTTAGAATGTATGTGCTATACAAACATGCAATACGGAATAGAGGGAATCTATGGTCACTGCTGGGCTTCCCTGGTGGCTCAGATGGTAAAGAACCCACCTGCAATGCAGGAGACCTGGGTTCAATCTTGAAGACTCCTGGATAAGGGAATGGCAATCCACTCCAGTATTCTTGCCTGGAGAATTCCATGGACCGAGGAACCTGGTGGGCTACAGTCCATGGGGTCTCAAAGGGTGGGACATGACTGAGTGACTAACACTTTCACTTAATGGTCATAGATGAAGATAAGGATTGAGTTGGGTGGAGAAATTCAACAGGAAACATGGGGTGCTGGTATGAGAGAGCTTGTGAGGCTTGGGATTCAGGAAGCACAAGCTATATCCTCAGAAGTATAAGCACCCCTCAAATCCTCTTCAAAAGGTTCCATTCAAAAGTCCTGGGATATCAGGGAATATAAATTCCTATAGATGGATTTCTAAGCTCCAAGTTTGGGCCTGACTGTCTGCAGGGCAACACTTGTTTTTTGAATCTGATGTCCACAGACCATAGTTACGGCATAGCCTAGCCATGTGATCATGTCTGTGCTTTAGTTTCTGTCCTTAATGTGTACTGAAATTAGGATATTTCATACTAGAATTGATCAGCTCTATCCCATCTCCAAAGAGGAGCTTGGCAGAAGGGGGAGAAACTAGAATGAGAAGCTGATAATAAAAGAAAGCGCATGGTCTGGGTGTCTTCTGTTTGCCCCAGCTTGATTTTGCTGGTAGTGCTGCTTCCTTCCTATAGAAAGTGGCCGTGAGTCATTTGTTCAGCAGTCTGGGTTATCATCAAGGTCACCGTCACACTCCCTCATGTATGAATCAGAGGAACAGACTGGCCCCCCACCCCAGGGCTGTGGGAAGGGAGTGGCAAGAACACAGGCTCTGGAGTGATAAAAACACAAGTGCAAACTGCCCACAGGCTACTTGATTTAGGGCAAGTTAAATTAACCTCCTCAGTCTCAATTTTCCTAATCTGAAAACTGGGGTAATATTTATACCTTCCTCTTTGGATTCTGTAAGAATGCCAATGCAATGTTCCAGACTTGATAAGAATGCAGATATCAGGGGCTCCAGGCTGTCCCTTCAACCTGGAAATATTTACACCTGGAAACCAGAAGCTGCATGAGATAGGAATGTGCAGGCTTACAGACTTCTCCAAGGGAGGCTAGACTGGGTAGATGGTGAGCGTCTTCACTAAAGGGCAGGATGTTCAAAGACCAGTGCCCTGGATCCTATGTCCAGGTTCCCTGAGGATTCACTAGGGCAGATGTTTGATGGTGAAGGGGCTGAGGTATCCACAGGATCAAATGAGTATCCATGTTCTCCTCTTCCCCCATCCACCCTGCCCCACACAGCAAGATAGGACTTGACCTGGGGCCGAGAGAAAACAGCTAAGGGGCTCTGGTCTTTAGTAAACTGTGTCCCAAGTACAGAGACCCAGAATATATTAGAGAGAGAGAGAGAATGAGACAGAGAGAAACAAAGAAAAAGGAGAAAGAGATGCTGGATGGATAGAAGATACACGGTAGATGGATAGATGATGGATGATAGGCAGATAGACGGATAGATGAGAGAGATCAGAAAGACAGAAAGTGGAGTAGAAAAAAGTTAGAGATAAAGAAATGTAGAAGGAATGGAAAAGTACAGGGTAGAGAGAAGAAACAAAACAGTGCTTACCGACTGCCTTCAAGGAGGCGTACTTGTTGAGCTCTTTGCCAGGCGGCTGCTGTTCATAAGGGTTGGAGATCTGGCCCAGGCTGGGATAGGAATGTGGGTGGCCCATCTGCTGGAGCAAAGGGGAGGTGGGCACTGCATTGTTCATCTGGGTTGTGTCTGGAAGGGAAGAGAACAGAAGGAGATGGTCATCAACCGAGCAGAACTTCTACCCACCTCCACCATTGCCACACTCCTCGAGACCAAAACTCCTCACCCTCTAGGGACAGGAAAGGAGGGCAGCCAAGGATGGGCAGGACTAATGGCATCAGTCAGCTCTGCAGTCGTCATTAGTGAGCAGCTGAGGATGGATGGGGAAGAGCACAGATGCACCTAGAACATGTCCACCTTCCCCAGTTAAACGTAAGTCCTATCACTGCAGGGGATACTCTTGTGATTGAAGCAATATATGTATAAAAGGATGACCAACTTCAGTAACAGCCAAAGAAATGCAAGTCAGAACAATGGAAGGCCATCCTCTGCCAAGAGATTGGCAAAAATTAAAGGACTGAAGAACACCAGTCTGGCAAAGATGCTTGGACCCTGGGCAGTCTCATAAACTCATGGTAGATAACGTGATTTGCTGTATCTGCAGAAAGGAAGCAGATAGTGTGTGTATGGAAACTTAAAATTGTTGGTGTGGGTATGTTCACCAGATAATGCCAGTTCTAAGGATGATGAATTCAGAAATATAAGCATCAGAATGTGAGGGTGGTGATTCCCTAGTGGTCCAATGGCTAGGACTCCGTGCTCCCAGTGCAAGAGGCCCAGGTTCAATCCCTGCTCCAGGAACTAGATCCCACACGCTGCAACTAAGAATACACATGCCGCAACTAAAGATCCCACGTGCCACAACTAAGACCAGGAGCGAGCAAATAAAAAAATAAATATTTTAAAACATTAAAGAAACACACCACCAACAACCAGGGCTTCCCTGTGGCTCAATAGTAAAGAATCTGCCTATCAATGCAAGAGACGTGTTCAGTTCCTTTTCTGGGAAGATCCCACATGCCATGGAACAGCTAAGCCCACAGGTGCCGTAACTATGATGTCTGTGTTCTAGAGCCAGGGAGTTGCAACTACTGAGCCCGGGAGCCATAGAGCCTGAGCTCCACAACAAGAGAGGCTACTGCAATGAGAAGCCTTCACACCACAATTAGAGAGTAGCCCCCTCCACAATTAGGGAGTAGCCCCCTCCACAACTAGAGAGTAGCCCCCTTACACAACTAGAGAGTAGCCCCTCTCCACAGCTAGAGAGTAGCCCCTCTCCACAGCTAGAGAAAAGCCCTCGCAGCAATGAAGACCAACACAGCCAGAAATAAAAGAGTAAATGAAATTTGAAAGTGAAAGGCACTCAGTCCTGTCCAGTTCTTTGCGACCCCATGGACTGTAGGCTGCCAGGCTCCTCTGTTCATGGAATTCTCCAGGTAAGACTACTGGAGCAGGTTGCCATTCCCTTCTCCAGGGGGGGTCTTCCCAAATAAAATTTTAAGTAAGTAAATAAAATAAAAAACAATCATATATATATAATTTTCTTTACCCTTTTAAAAATTAATTAATTTTAATTGGAGGATAATTACTTTACAGTATTGTGGTGGTTTTTGCCATACATTGACATGAATCAGCCACAGGTGCACATGTGTTCCCCCATCCTGAACCCTTCTCCCACCTCCCTCCCTACCCCATCCCTCTGGGTTGTCAAAAAAGAATGTGAGGATATTTGTTTAAAGGTGTCCATTGCACCATTGTTTGTTAAGTGAAAAATAAAAACCACACAGAAACCATTTGAACTTCTATCATTAGCAATTCTTAAATTATTGTACATCTGTATTAGGTACATAATATGAACATACATATGAGGGGATATCATTCAGCTCTTAAAAAAAATGAATTAAAAATCAGTTAACTATACATTCAAACTGGATAGTGTCTTATGATTTGTATTGGTAAGGGGGAAAAAGTAGATGGCAAAGTAATGTGAATAACAGTGTTTGATTGAAAGAGAAGAAAGTCTGCATATTTTTGTGTGCTGTGGTTTGCAAAAATAGGTAAAGACACACAAATTGAATATTGGGTACTGAGAGGGACTGGGATTCATGGGGAGAAGGGTTCAAGACATTTTTCCAGAGGAAATACTCTCTGTGCTTTTAAAGATTTCTGTCTTCACCCCAAGGACAGTGGGACAGATGGACTATGGATGGACTGGAAGCAAGCAGGAAGTGGGAGTCGCAGAGTCCAGGTGAGGTCATTCGGGCTGAGATAAGATAGAGGAGGCAGTGGTTCTCCCCATTCCCAGGAAGCACATCTGCAGATATAGATCAACACAGCGGTAGTTGCTTCTGGCGCCTTGAGAGATGCCCTTACCCCGCAAGTAAGTCCCAGCTGTTTCAGCTGCTAAGAGCTCATAAAGAAAGAAAGATAGCGCTAAGTAGTATTCAACTCTTGCAATCCCACCAACTGTAGCCTGCCGTGTTCCTCTGTCCATGGAGTTCTCCAGGCAAGAATACTGGAGTGGGTTGCCACTTCCTTCTCCAGGGGATCTTCCCGACTGAGGCATTGAACCCAAGTCTCCCACATTGCAGGCAGATGCTTTACCGACTGAGCTACATGGCTTCCCCTAATATACAGAAATTTGCTCTTGGCTGATGTGAGCCACCATCTTGGGCTTAATCTGTTTGACAGACCTCAACCCCAACACCCCAAAGTGGGTGACAACAAAACCCCAGCTGATGCTAAGGTGCCCTTGCCTTGAGGCAGGGATAACTCTATGGAGCAATGCAGGCTCCAGAGCTCCCACGGGTTGGGACAAGGTTTAGAGCAGGCATTACTAGGCTATTGCTGGAAAGAATCAGACTATAAATAGCTGAGGCTTTGCAGGGCATCCAGTCTCTGTGACAACCACTCAACTCTGCCCTATGTATTGGTAAGGGGGAAAAAGTAGATGGCAAAGTAATGTGAATAACAGTGTTTGATTGAAAGAGAAGAAAGTCTGCATATTTTTGTGTGCTGTGGTTTGCAAAAATAGGTAAAGACACACAAATTGAATATTGGGTACTGAGAGGGACTGGGATTCATGGGGAGAAGGGTTCAAGACATTTTTCCAGAGGAAATACTCTTTGTGCTTTTAAAGATTTCTGTCTTCACCCCAAGGACAGTGGGACAGATGGACTATGGATGGACTGGAAGCAAGCAGGAAGTGGGAGTCGCAGAGTCCAGGTGAGGTCATTCGGGCTGAGATAAGATAGAGGAGGCAGTGGTTCTCCCCATTCCCAGGAAGCACATCTGCAGATATAGATCAACACAGTGGTAGTTGCTTCTGGCGCCTTGAGAGATGCCCTTACCCCGCAAGTAAGTCCCAGCTGTTTCAGCTGCTAAGAGCTCATAAAGAAAGAAAGATAGCGCTAAGTCGTATTCAACTCTTGCAATCCCACCAACTGTAGCCTGCCGTGTTCCTCTGTCCATGGAGTTCTCCAGGCAAGAATACTGGAGTGGGTTGCCACTTCCTTCTCCAGGGGATCTTCCCGACTGAGGCATTGAACCCAAGTCTCCCACATTGCAGGCAGATGCTTTACCGACTGAGCTACATGGCTTCCCCTAATATACAGAAATTTGCTCTTGGCTGATGTGAGCCACCATCTTGAGCTTAATCTGTTTGACAGACCTCAACCCCAACACCCCAAAGTGGGTGACAACAAAACCCCAGCTGATGCTAAGGTGCCCTTGCCTTGAGGCAGGGATAACTCTATGGAGCAATGCAGGCTCCAGAGCTCCCACGGGTTGGGACAAGGTTTAGAGCAGGCATTACTAGGCTATTGCTGGAAAGAATCAGACTATAAATAGCTGAGGCTTTGCAGGGCATCCAGTCTCTGTGACAACCACTCAACTCTGCCCTTGAAGCAAGAAAGCAGACGGCCTTTATGCTAACACAGGGGCACGGTTGTGTCCCGATAAAACTTCATTTACAGACACAGGGACACCTGAATTTGGTCCAGGGGCCATAGCTTGACAACCCTTGGTCTAGACTTTATCTGAAACTGAGGTCCCCATCCCGGTGTGTCTCCTTTATTTTTCTTGTATTGTTTCCCTTGCAACCTTAGAAGTGTGTGTGTGTGTGTGTGTGTGTGTGTGTGTGTGTGTGTATTTTACTCCGTCAGAGTCTCATACACCTGAAGCTGTCTCTCAAATACTGCTTCTAAACAATTTGACTTGTGACATGTATGGAATAAGTTTGGCTTTAGAAACCGATACACTCAAATTGGGCTTCCCTGGTGGCTCAGACAGTAAAGAATTCACCTACAATGCAGGAGACATGGGTTGGGAAAATCTCCTGGAGAAGGGCATGACAACCCACTCTAGTATTCTTGCCTGGAGAATCCCCATGGACAGAGGAGCAAGCTATAGTCCATGTGGTCAGGTCACATGACTGAGCAACTAAGCACACACTCGAATGAGAAGAGGCAGAGATACCACAGCTGAGACACAGAGATAAGGAGAGTATTTATATCACTGCACATGCATGGGCCAGCCCACAAGCCCAGCTGTCTAATGGGAATATCGCCAAACATAAGCCAAGTCGCCCAGCTGCTGGCCAGCATCTGAGGAGGCAGGCATGTCCTTCTGCTGTGATAATGTTTTGGCTGGCATTCAGCTGGGGTGGAAGAGCCCTAAGATTAATAGACCTAGGGTGGGAATGCTGTCCCCCATAAATTACAGCTCTGCCTGTTGTCTGGACCCCAAGATCCGCTGACATTTTCCTCTCTAGAGCAACCTGCTAGGGAGGTCTGTTGGCTTCTCCTGGGCATAGCAAGCAAGTCATGGTTTGTTTCCAAATGTTGGTGTAATAGGAAGAGATTCACCTTAAGTTCTCACTGTTTGCTGTTCTGTGGATTTCTTCCCCACCCCGCAACACACACATATGTATTTCAGTGGACAGCTGCTATTTTGTGTATTCAGAACTATCAGTTCCTTCAGCACACTGCTTCACCCCTGTTTGACTCATGTAATGAGCTGTCACTCACAATATCTCTCTTAGTCTGGGTTTTCCCATAGATCACTGAGATTAGGACTCAAGTACAAGCAGAAAAACGTCTACTTCTGCTTCACTGACTATGCTAAATCCTTCGACTGTGTGGATTGCAACAAGCTGTGGGGAACTGTTAGATATAGGAGTACCAGACCACCTTACCTGTCTCCTGAGAAACTTGTATGCGGTCAAGATGCAACAGTTAGAACCAGCCACAGAACAACTGATGGGCTCAAAACTGGGAAAGGAGTACAGCAAGGCTGTATGTCGTCACACTGCTCATTTACCTTACATGCAGAGCGCATCAGGCGAAATGCCAGGCTGGATGAAGCACAAGCTGGAATCAAGATTGCCAGGAGAAATAGCAACAACCTCAGATATGCAGATGATACTACTTTTCTGGCAGAAAGTGAAGAGGAACTAAAGATGCCCCTGAAGAGAGTGAAAAGAGTGAAAAACTGGCTTAAAACTCAATATTAAAAAAATGAAGATCATAGCATCAGGTCCCATCATTTGATGGCAAGTAGATGGGGAAAAATGGAAACAGTGAAGATTTTATTTTCTCAGTCTTTACAATCACTGTGAACAGTGACTGCAGCTATGAAATTAAGATGTTTGCTCCTTGGAAGGAAAACTATGACAAAGCTAGACAGCATATTAAAAAGCAGAGACATCATTTTGCTGGCAAACGTCCATTATAGTCAAAACCGTTTTTTCCAGTCATCATGTACTGTGAGAGCTGGACGATAAAGAAGGCTGAGCATCAAAAAACTGATGCCTTTGAACTGTAGTGCTGGAGAAGAGTCTCGAGAGTCCCTTGGACTGCAAGGAGATCAAACCAGTCAATTCTAAAGGAAATCAACCCTGAATATTCATTGGAAGGACGATGATGAAGCTGAAGCTCCAATAGTTTGGCCACCTGATGTGAAGAGCTGACTGAAAAAGACTCTCATATTGGGAAAGACTGAAGACAAAAGAAGCTGTAGAGGGTGAGATGGTGGGAGAGCATCAGTGACTCAATGGACACGAATTTGAGCAAACTCCAGGAGATAGTGAAGGATAGGGGAGCCTGGTGTGCTGCAGTCCATGTGTTGCAAACAATCCTCCATGACTTAGTGATTGAACAGCAACAATCAGGAAATACTACAGCAAAGGAAGTAGGAGGAGACACAGAGAATAAAAAAGGCAGATAAAGAGTGTACTGTCTGCAAGCGAGCAGGGGTGAAGAATGGGCATTTAATCCCACTCTAGCCTTCTGATGAGTGGTGTTGAAATTCCATCAGCCCAAGGGCAAGAGTCCCTGATTATTTATATGCCAGTTCCCATCAGTCATTTGAGGGCTGCTTCTGAGATACAGTAATTCCTCAGCACTTGGAACCTGCCACATTCATGGGCAGAGAAAGCCCCAATGGCCAGAGAAACTCTTACTCAGAGATGTAAGTGAGAGCTGGCAGTTGGAAATCA
>SJYC01125038.1:0-10892 GCA_006408675.1 Madoqua kirkii | reverse complement strand
CATGGGGTTGCAAAGAGTTGGACGCGACTGAGTGACTAACACACATACACACAATTAGCACTCAACAGATATTAGAGAGTTGTTGTTATTGTCATGGAAATGTCTGACCATTCAAAAGTCTTCAGAGTCAACAAACAAGAATAAAGGTGAAGATGAAGGTGAAGTCGCTCAGTCGTGTCCGACTCTTTGCGACCCCATGGACTGTAGCCCACCAGGCTCCTCTGTCCATGGAATTTTCCAGGCAAGAGTGATGGAGTGGGTTGCCATTTCCTTCTCCAGAAACAAGAATAAGGTGTGTTTCAATTCTCAGACCACCTTATAATCAGTATCAGGCCTTTCTAGAAGTACTGATATTATTACTAAATAGGTCAGCCAAAGTAATCCCGTTGGCTGAGAAACTGGACCTGAAAATAGATCAAGCTAGCTATTATTTGTCTGGACACCACGTCAGCATCTTCTGCTTCTAGGCACTATTGCTAAGTCCAAATGGGGCTTCTCTCTAAGGCCTCGCTGACCCATGGCTGGAAGCTGGCTTCCCTGTTCCACGTTCCCCAGGTCCCAGGTGCGGACAGAGCATGGGGATGGGAAGTTGTCTGTGTTGCTGGGGATGGGGAGGGCTCTCCCGGCGTCTTGGAGCTAGATGACACTGTCAGATAGCCAAGTGGTTAAATGTTGAGGGCTGTAAGTGAGGCTCATCTGTCAGTCGTGGGTGGGCACCGGCTCCATCTGCTGTGTCAGCAGCCTGGGAGCACTTGGAGGAAGCTGCTTATAAAGCATGAAGCCCAGGATGAGGGGCAGAAGTATCCTCAGAAGATGATAGAATGTGTACCTTGAAGACTCTGTCAATCTTATCAAAGGTTAGAAGGCAGACAAACAACAGACCTAAAGAGGGCTTGGCCATGATCACTCAGCAAATGTGCATAATGATTGCCAGGATGACATGTCAACTCCCCAGGATTCCAGAGTACTTCTCTCTCCACCCAGACACACCTGACCCAACTTCCATCTAACCCATGGGTGGAAGGGATGCTCTGAGCAATGTGAGAATAACATCTCGCCGTTCTCTTTCTATGCTTGCATTTGTTCTTCGAGTATCTATTCCTCTCTCTAGAACCTCAGAATAGACCTGATCACATTCATTCATTCATTCAATAGATATTTTTGGAGCACCTCTATGTATAAGGTCTCATCCCAAGCACTGAATGCATCGACAAAAACATGTATCTAGTTCCTACCTCCGGAAGCCCATAACCTAGTGGGCAAGACAGATCTTAGGCAGAAAGAAAATGAGTTTTTATAAATAAAAAGTACTGGGTACCAGTTGTCCCTAATTCACACGTTGCAAAATATTATGATGAATTAACCACTATGTTTCCCCCTCACTCCATCTCTTTTTATTCAGTGACCCTTCTTCACAGGGCTGATGGCCACGGGGCAGCCAGAGTCTTGGTAGAGAATTTTGCACAAAGGAATCAGACAGCAAGAGTCACATTCCACATTTCTGAACTTCAAAACACAGTACTGATATGGACAAATATTTGCTAAGTTAGCATTCTATTTCTGGCCCAGAAGATATGAAGAATTCTGGGCTATAGGAGGAGCAAAAGTTAAATAAACTGAGTCAGCTGTTGGTGTATATTCTCTGAGATGAGGTTCTGTAAGTTGCCCAAAGAAACAGGCACAAGCAAAAATACAGATCTCCCTAATTCTCATATTCTTAAGCACATTTAAGAGTTTGGCCCTGGATCAGAGATATTCCCAGCTGATGAGCTGAGCAGGGTAGAGGAAAGGCCAAGAGAAGCAGGCTTTCCCCAGCCAGCAAATGAGGAGGCTTCCCCAGCCTTGGGTCCTCCAAGGTCAAAGGCTGGCAAACAGTCTATAATTGGAGTCATATGTCTCCCAGCCTTTGGGTAACCACATGGCTGAATAACTCCAAGTTAACATCATGGCTTAGTTATTGTCTCAACAACAGATGAAACGCAGAGAGAAGAGAAGCGATGTGGGTGATCCAAGGGCTGCAGTCCTAGAAGGCCATTATCTGTCCTAAGCTTCGGCCCACCCTACCACCCACTCCTCCATGGGAGGTTATAATACAGCAATAAGTCTGCAATTATATTTTGCTGGTGAAAAAAAATAGTGGTGAGTCAAAAGCCAGCTCACAGATGTAACGTCTCTACTAGTTATTTAAGTGGGAGGGGGCCAAGTCTTGGGCTGAAGTCAGACCCCTCACTGTAACCCGTGTTCTTGAGTCTGACTGCTCTGAACCACGTCTCCCAGGAACACTTGGCCCTAGCTGGTGATGACCACAGGGCACAAGAGAGGTAGTGGTCAAGATCTGGGTTCTGGAAGGAGGCTGTAGGACTTTGGACAGACCCTGGGGTCTGGCTGTTGTTGTTGAGTCACTCAGTCATGTCTGACTGTTTGCAACCCCATGGACAGCAGTACACCAGGCTTCCCTGTCCTTTACTGTCTTCCAGAGCTTTCTCAAACTCATGTCCACTGAATCAGTTATGCCATCTAACCATCTCATCCTCTGCCATCCCCTTGTCCTCCTGCCTTCACTCTTTCCCAACATCAGGGTCTTTTCTAATGAGTCAACTCTTCACATCAGGTTGCCAAAGTATTGGAGCTTCAGCTTCAGCATCAGTCCTTCTAATGAGTATTCAGGGTTGATTTCCTCTAGGACTGACTGGTTTGTTCTCCTTGCAATCCAAGGAACTCTGAGTTAAGCATCAATTCTTCCATGCTTAGCCTTCTTTATAGTGTAACTCTCACATCCATACTTGTGTACTGGAAAAACCACAGCTTTGACTAGATGGACAAGACATAGCAGCATCAGGGCTGGACCATCTCACCAGAGACAGAAGAAGAAAAGGGGCACCTCTACAAATGTAAGAATGGATGCCTCAGATCAGCCAAGAACCAGACTGGGCAACATAGCCATCAGTAGAAACCGCTGTAGACACATCATCACCAAAGGCCAAACCTGTACCCAAATATGCCTGGACAAGGTGCCAGCTCCCTCTGAATTTAAATGTAATCATGAGGATAAGGGTGAAGGCAGAATATACTGAGTAAGGAAATCTTAATTACCGTATGTAAGTTTTTAACATCAAGCAGAATAGAAACATAAAACAGAATCAAGATAAGTTATAAATATAAGAAAATATATGTAAATATATGTATATATTATAAACATGTACATATAGGTATATTTTGGGTATCCCAGGTAGTGGTAGTGGTAAAGAACCTGCCTGCCAACGCTGGAGATTCAAGAGACACAGGCTCGATCCCTGGGTCAGGAAGATCCCCTGGAAGAGGGCATGGCAAACCACTCTAGTATTCTTGCCTGGAAAAGTTCCACGGACAGAGGAGCTTGGCAGGCTACAGTCCATGGGGTTGCAAAGAGTCAAACATGACTGAGGGACTGAGTATGCAAACAAACAAAAGTATATTTGTATCTTAATATGTTTACATATTTATATATAGGGTGAAGTCGCTCAGTCGTGTCCGACTCTTTGTGACCTCCTGGACTGTATGTAGCCCACCAGGCTGCTCCGTCCATGGGATTCTCCAGGCAAGAATACTGGAGTGGGTTACCATTTCCTTCTCCAGGGGATCTTCCCGACCCAGGGATCAAACCCAGGCCTCCCACATTGTAACCTCTGAGCCACCAGGGAAGCCCATAAACATATATAACTAATATTAATATGTATATATTCAAAACATAAACTGTAATATAATTATATAATTAAATATGAATACAGATATTAATGCACATTTATATATTTATGATCTATAAATTATATATAATAAATACATTTATTTATAAAATGTATACTTTTCATATTATATGATTATATATACTATTTTATATTTTTTACAAATATACTTATTTATATACATATATATTTACATTTTCAGACAGAGAAAATGAACCTCAGTTCAAATCCTAGTTATGTCACTTTATAGCTCTATAACTTTGAGCCCAATACATTTCTCTCTTGATTTCCTTATATATGACATTCTAACCAGTGATCCTACCCACCCACCCTTGAAAGCCTGTGGGCCTGTGGGAGAGGCCATTTAAAATTTAATCCGCGATGAAAAAGAGGCTTCCAGCCTTGGGGCTTACTATTCTCCAAGATCCAAGATGCAAACAGCGCCTCTACTGGAAGACACTGGAACGAACCTCACATCCCTTCAAGACTACCTGGAGAATCATTGTGGGTTTTTTTTAAATTTATTTATTTAAATTGGAGACTAATTACTTTACAATACTGTGGTGGTTTTTGCCATACATTGACAAGGAGAATCACTGTTAATCCAGACTCTTTCCAAAGTCACCCTCTGCCTGGCAAGGGGTGGGCGTGAAACCGAGTCCGCAGCCACCCCAGAACCCTGCCACGGGGCATGTCCCACCCAAATCACAGAAGCAAGCCCCCAGTCTCCAAAGCATTCTTATCATCCATTCTCTCATTTACTTCTTGCAGCTTCTCTGAAACCCCTCCTCAAAGGGGAAAAGTAAAGTACATTTGATGCCAGTAGCAGAACATCCTCACCACAAGTTGTACAACCAAAACTATCTCCAGACATTGTGAAATACGCATGCAGTGGGGGTCAGACAGAGACAGGAGCACAAAATCACCCCCAGGCAGAAACAATGTTCTTCTTATATAGGAATATAAATATTCCTATGATGCAGCTCAGGGCCTGGAGTATGGTAAGCATACAATGAAATTAAATTTATGCTTATGAAAATGCATTTGTGGGATGTGTGTGTGTCCGTGCACACACACAAACATGCTATTTGCACACGGTCATTTCCAAAAGGATACGAGATTTTTTGTTTTTCTGGGATGCATTCAATACTGCTCTGTGTTTATATTGCATTGTTAAAAGTAACAACACACACAAAATAACAGTTGCTGTTAATTGGAACTTAACAACCCTTTGTTCTTAGATTGGTGATTGTGTGTGTGTGTGTTCATCTCTTTTGATTGATAACAGGTTCCTTTCAAACAATATTCACTTGGCGAAGAAAATGAATTTTCAGTGAAACAAGAAAACCCTTTCTCCATTCCATAAAAGAGACATTATCAGATCATTAAAGCATCGTTACATGTTGAGTTCCTAATGCACTGGTCTTTACTTGGGAGCACATGGCAATCTCAAGGAAGAATTTTTATTGCCAGATGAAGAGATCAGGAAGTAAGATATTATGAAATGTGCTATTAGGCGGCAGATAAGTAATTAGGTGACAAGCAAAATACATTATTCGGCATTTCAAAATATTTCCACTTCATCACCAGTTCATTATGATCCCGCCTCCTCTCTCCTGGCCCACCAGGAATTTACATCAAGATTATTTACAAAAAAAAAAAAATCATCAGGCTAAGTGAATTGTAATTAAGTCATATGATTGTTTTTAACACTTTCAATGAGCCTAAAGAGACAGGCATAAACAGGTTCAAATTACCACTGGCAGGCTAAATGACTGCTGTTCTTGCCAGCAGGAAGGTGACGGTAAAATGGTGTTTTCGTTATAATTTCACACACACACACATACACACACAAAAGGAACTGAGGAGCCATGGATGGTGCCGTAAGAAGGGAGATTAGTTCGAACCACAGTCAAGATGATGTACGTCTTTAAAGAGGCTCTGCACGTTGATTTGATGCCTTGACCAGGGACTGGACACAATAACAAACTTCCCAGGGGAAGAGCAATTTGCAAGCTACCTGGTTTCTGTGCAGCCTTTGTCCCTCCCACCACCTGCTTATTTCAGTAAGGACTGCTCAAGTGTTTCATGATATTAAGATTCACACGTGCTATAACAGGGAAACCTTCCTGTCCCCTGGCCCTCTTTGAAGAACCAGGCATAAAGTTAGTCCCCATTTTATACTCTTTGATCAGTTTGATAATCAACTGACTTAGTAAGAATAATAAGCAAATTCCCTAGCTTTTGTTGTTGTTGTTGTTGTTGAACAACCTCGAGTTTTAAAAGAATTGAAATGCATTCTTCGCTTAACATGATAATCTCTAGGTCCATCCATGTTGCTCCAAATGGCATTTCTCATTCTTTGTTATGGCTGCATAATACTCCATTTACTTACATCTCATCCATTCATCTGCTGATGGACATTTAGGTTGCTTCCAGGTCTTAGCTATAATAAATAGCAAAGAACATTGGGGTGAATATTGGGGTACTGGTATCTTTTCAAATTGGTTTTCATTCTTTCTGGATATATGTCCAGGAGTGGAATTGCTGGATTATATGGCAACTCTATTTTTTGCTTTTTAAGGAATCACCATACTGTTTTCCACATACTAAGTGAAATACCTCAAAGACACATATCATTTTATATCACTTATATGTGGAATCTTTTAAAAATAATACAAATGAACTTATTCACAAAACAAATAGACTGACAGACAAAAAAGAGAAACATTGTTATAAAGAAGAAAAGACTTGGGGGATAAATTAGGATTGGGGGATTAACAGATACAGACTATTATATATAAAATAGATAACCAAGGACCTACTATATAGCACAGGGAACTGTATTTAATATAATAACCTATAATGGCAAACAATCTGAAAAGGAATATATATTCATAAATTTATATGTATGTATAACTGAATCAAGTTGCTGTGTACCTGAACATTATAAGTCAACTGAAATTGTACAGGAAAAAATGTATTCTTTGGTCAGCTGGGTTTTTTTCTCAAAGGGGATATTAGATTGATGAATACAGAAGAGAGAAAGGAAGGAGAGAGGGATGGAAGAAGGAAGGAAGATGAGAGAGAGAGAAAGGAAATTTTCCTATTCAGCATACCAAATGCTAAGAGAAGCATCTGCTCTTGGCTTATTTCCTATAACTGCTACTGCAAAACTAGAGGTAAGTCCCATTATTAGTATCACCTAATACATGTGGAAAGGATCAGAGAGAGAAAGCAATTCATTCAGCATCATATTAATGTTGCATTTTTATTTTATGCATACGTGTCTGTGCGTACACGTCTGTGTAACTGTGTTCATGTCACCTCCTAAAATGCTCCAGCGGTTTTCCCTTCTCTTAGGACAATGATGACAGGGAACCCACACAGCCCCTGCACCTCTCTACCTTCCTACCTCTCCCACTACCTCATACAGCTGCTTGTCTTCTTCCAGTTTCCCAAATGTCCTTGCCCTTTGTTCTTAATCTCCCAGGGCTAGAACTTTGCAGATACTGTTTCCTCTGCCTGAGACATCCTGATTCATTCACGGAACCCCTTCCTTTCCTTCTTGTCAGCTTCAGGGGGAGCCTTCCCTGAACCTCCATGACAGTATTAACACCATCAGTTATTAATACTCTCCTCAACACAACTGAAGTGACTTAGCAGCAGCAGCAGCAGCACATACCTCCCTCATTTATGACATCTATCTCATTTGCAACTTCACACCAATCTCTGTGATTTATTGATGAATAAATAACCCCTCTATCATACTTTTTGCAACCCCGTAGACTGGTAGCTTGCCAGGCCTCTCTGTCCATGGAATTCTCCAGGCAAGAATACTGGAATGGGTTGCCATTCCCTTTTCCAGGGCATCTTCCCAACCCAGGGATTGAACCTGGGTCTCCTGCATTGCAGGCAGATTCCTTACCAAAGAGTCAGACACGACTGAGTGACTAACGTTTTCACTTCACTTTCACTTTCTATTACACCAGTGGCTCAGTGATAAAGAATCTGCCTGCCAAAGCAAGAGCCACAGGAAACTTGAGTTCAATCCCTGGATCAGGAAGATCCCCTGCAGAAGGAAATGGCAACACACTCCAGTGTTCTTGCCTGGGAAATTTCATGGACAGAGAAGCCTGGCAGGCTATGGTCCGTGGGGTCACAAAGAGTCAGACATGACTGAGCAACAGAGGACACACGTACCCAGCCACTATTACGTGAGAAGTATCTAAGTTCAGGGACTGTTCCATTCACCAGTAGCTTCCATTCACCAGTAGCCCCTGCACCTAGCACAGAGTGGCTCAACAGATCTTCATCCTGGGGATGAATACATGAACACAGATGAATATGTATTTTAAATACCGATATTTTCAAGCACGTGAGTAACAATTCAGAACTTGACTGCCACACCAGCCAGTGAACCAGGGTGACCCAGGGAAGTCCCAAGAGAAGAGAGTGATTCAGGACTGGGACACAGAGCAGGAGTTTTTACCCAGAGTGATCATCCATCGTCATTAGTTTTGGGGGGAGCTAGTGATCATATTATAAAGACTGTATCAATCTCTGACTTCTGGCCCAGGCCTCTCGTGATTGTTTTAGAACTCTAAAACCATTGAGATCTAGAAATCTAAAGCCAGAGATCTGACAATTTTTTTTTCCCCTTAAAAATGATAGATCAGCCATTTGGTGTTTTTCATAAATTCTTCAGCCAACGTTGCATTTTTCCATCCACATTTTGCATTAAGGATTTGCTATGAAAATGGCTGTAAGAAAGGAATTTAATGCAATTATGATTTTTTAAAGCTCCATCTCTCTAATTAATACCCCAGAGGGGGGATTTTTTTTCTAACATAATGGCCTTTCAGTGTTAAAAGGGCTTAATATTATGGTAAAATATGTTAACTTGCCTGACACTCTGACCCAGATGAAAGAATGAAGAGGGAGCGCATCTGTCTTCCCTCTAGCTATTACACCAGTGGCTCAGTGATAAAGAATCTGCCTGCCAAAGCAAGAGCACAGGAAACTTGAGTTCAATCCCTGGATCAGGAAGATCCCCTGCAGAAGGAAATGGCAACACACTCCAGTGTTCTTGCCTGGGAAATTTCATGGACAGAGAAGCCTGGCAGGCTATGGTCCGTGGGGTCACAAAGAGTCAGACATGACTGAGCAACAGAGGACACACGTACCCAGCCACTATTACGTGAGAAGTATCTAAGTTCAGGGACTGTTCCATTCACCAGTAGCTTCCATTCACCAGTAGCCCCTGCACCTAGCACAGAGTGGCTCAACAGATCTTCATCCTGGGGATGAATACATGAACACAGATGAATATGTATTTTAAATACCGATATTTTCAAGCACGTGAGTAACAATTCAGAACTTGACTGCCACACCAGCCAGTGAACCAGGGTGACCCAGGGAAGTCCCAAGAGAAGAGAGTGATTCAGGACTGGGACACAGAGCAGGAGTTTTTACCCAGAGTGATCATCCATCGTCATTAGTTTTGGGGGGAGCTAGTGATCATATTATAAAGACTGTATCAATCTCTGACTTCTGGCCCAGGCCTCTCGTGATTGTTTTAGAACTCTAAAACCATTGAGATCTAGAAATCTAAAGCCAGAGATCTGACAATTTTTTTTTCCCCTTAAAAATGATAGATCAGCCATTTGGTGTTTTTCATAAATTCTTCAGCCAACGTTGCATTTTTCCATCCACATTTTGCATTAAGGATTTGCTATGAAAATGGCTGTAAGAAAGGAATTTAATGCAATTATGATTTTTTAAAGCTCCATCTCTCTAATTAATACCCCAGAGGGGGGATTTTTTTTCTAACATAATGGCCTTTCAGTGTTAAAAGGGCTTAATATTATGGTAAAATATGTTAACTTGCCTGACACTCTGACCCAGATGAAAGAATGAAGAGGGAGCGCATCTGTCTTCCCGGAGCTCCTGCCACCGCAAATGGTGTTGTTTTCGGTATTTTCATAATGAACTAATCAACTGCTTATTCACTAATTGCGTCTACATTAAAAACTTATACCCTGGAAAAGGGCTGCTCTGCCATTGACCTTCTGACTAGAGGAGAGAGGGACGAGGAGCACATGGAAACCTTAAAAGCCAGAGGAAATGGCCAAACCCAGGGCAAGGATCTCTTTCTGCTCGTTGAAACAGGCATAATGCTTTCCATGGGGCTGCCATACTCAAGGAGTTGGAAGTCCAAAAGCTGGAAGCTGCTTCTGCTTTGCTGGGTAGGGTCCATGCCTCCATGGGCTTCACAGTGCTAACCAAGAAGACAAAAACAACTCTAATGATGACACCTACTCATGGGGCAAAGTGGTCATGCCAGGCACAATGATGCATAATATCCACTCCTACCAATAAGGAACGTGGGGCTCAGACAGGTCAAATGACTTGCCTAAAGCCACACAGCTGGCCAATGGCAGAAGTAGAAATAAATCAGACCCTTCTAATTACATCTCCTGGGTGCCTAGCCTCTCAAGGGACTCTGGAAAAATGAGAAAGTAAATGCTGATGAGATTTAGAGCAAATCTCAGATCTCTAGCTGTTCCTAAGCTCTCATTGCTCCCTGGCCAGCTGTCTTCCAAGACTCCCTCCTCTCTTTCATGATGCAGTATAGAGGGACAATGGTTTGCAATTCACCAAGGCACACAGGAAGACTACACTGCCCAGCCTCCTTTGTGAGTAGGCTTGGACCATGTGGTTAAATGTTAACCAATGGAGCACTGGCAAAACTGATGGACCCCAGGCCACCACTGTGACAGTTCTGGAGGCCATATTCTTGGAGGGCATTGCTAAAAGAGCTATACTGCTGAATATACATCAGAGTTTGTGTAAATAAGAAATAAAGGTTTATTGTATAAAGCTACTGAGTTTCTAGGCTTTTTCAATCACTGATGCATAGCCTAGCCTCACTTAACTAGTCTACCCTCTCAAAGAATAATTGTAAGTCTCTATTACTTTGCCCACTAAGGTCCATCTAGTCAAGGCTATGGTTTTTCCAGTAGTCACGTATGGATGTGAGACTTGGACTGTGAAGAAGGCTGAGCACCGAAGAGTTGATGCTTTTGAACTGTGGTGTTGGAGAAGACTCTTGAGAGTCCCTTGGACTGCAAGGAGATCCAACCAGTCCATTCTGAAGGAGATCAACCC
>SJYC01125037.1:0-32856 GCA_006408675.1 Madoqua kirkii | reverse complement strand
TGGATGTGAGACTTGGACTGTGAAGAAGGCTGAGCACCGAAGAGTTGATGCTTTTGAACTGTGGTGTTGGAGAAGACTCTTGAGAGTCCCTTGGACTGCAAGGAGATCCAACCAGTCCATTCTGAAGGAGATCAACCCTGGGATTTCTTTGAAAGGAATGATGCTAAAGCTGAAACTCCAGTACTTTGGCTACCTCATGCGAAGAGTTGAGGGTGTTTCTGGACAAGAACATCTGAAGCAGCACACTGAGTAAAGGAGATCACCCTCCCAAATGTCAGGGGACTGAAGATCTGAAGGGAACAAAAGGCTGAGGAAGAGGGACCTTCACCTTCCTGACTGTCTGGGCTGAGATATTAGTCTTTTCTTACATTCAGACTCAAACCAAAAAATCAACTCTTCCTGGGTCTCAAGTCTGCCAGATTTTGAACTGGAATTTCCAGTCACAGGTGAAAGAGGGGAGTGAAAAAGTTGGCTTAAAGCTCAACATTCAGAAAACGAAGATCATGGCATCTGGTCCCATCACTTCATGGGAAATAGATGGGAAAACAGTGGAAACAGTGTCAGACTTTATTTTGCGGGCTCCAAATCACTGCAGATGGTGATTGCAGCCATAAAATTAAAAGACGCTTACTCCTTGGAAGGAAAGTTACAACCAACCTAGACAACATATTCAAAAGCAGAGACATTACTTTGCCAACAAAGGTCCATCTAGTCAAGGCTGTGGTTTTTCTAGTAGTCATGTATGACTGTGGGAGTTGGATTGTGAAGAAGGCTGAGCGCCAAAGAATTAATGCTTTTGAACTGTGGTGTTGGAGAAGACTCATGAGAGTCCCTTGGACTGCAAGGAGATCTAATCAGTCCATTCTAAAGGAGATTGGCCCTGGGTGTTCTTTGGAAGGAATGATGCTAAAGCTGAAACTCCAGTACTTTGGCCACCTCATGCAAAGAGTTGACTCATTGGAAAAGACTCTGTTGCTGGGAGGGATTGGGGGCAGGAGGAGAGGGGGAAGAGAGGATGAGATGGCTGGAGTCTGAGTGAACTCCAGGAGTTTGTGATGGACAGGGAGGCCTGGCGTGCTGCAATTCATGGGGTCACAAAGAGTTGGACACGACTGAGTGACTGAACTGAAGAGAGACAGAATGAAAAAGATAGAGACAGAGATAAAGACAGTGACAGAGATAAAGATAGAGAGATAGCAAGAGACAGAGATAGAGAAAGATAGAGATATAAAGATACATCTCCTATTGGTTCTGATTCTCTGATTAGTGCACTCTTAAGAAAGAAACTAAGTAGACAAATTAAATAAGAATTAAATAATAACAACCTAGGGTACCTTCCACGCAGGCTGGGAATTATAGGTGGTTGAGAAAAGGCTCTCCAAGGGGACAATACTGTTTTAAAATGTAGCTTTTATTATATTCCAATATGGCAAGGCCAACAGATCAGGAGACCACAATGAGGTACCATTTCACTCCAGTCAGAATGGCTGTGATCCAAAAGTCTATAAGCAATAAATGCTGGAGAGGGTGTGGAGAAAAGGGAACTCTCTTACACTGTTGCTGGGAGTGCAAACTAATACAGCCACTATGGAGAACAGTGTGGAGATTCCTTAAAAAACTGGAAATAGAACTGCCTTATGACCCAGCAATCCCACTACTGGGCATACACACTGAGGAAACCAGAATTGAAAGAGACACATGTACCCCAATGTTCATCACAGCACTGTTTATAATAGCCAGGACTTGGAAGCAACATAGATGTTCATCAGCAGATGAATGGGTAAGAAAGCTGTGGTACATATACACAATGGAGTATTACTCAGCCGTTAAAAAGAATACATTTGAATCAGTTCTAATGAGGTAGATGAAACTGGAGCCGATTATACAGAGTGAAGTAAGCTAGAAAGAAAAACACCAATACAGTATATTAACACATATATATGGAATTTAGAAAGATGGTAACAATAACCCTGTATGCAAGACAGCAAAAGAAATACAGATGTATAGAACAGTCTTTTGGACTCTGTGGGAGAGGGAGAGGGTAGGATGATTTGGGAGAATGGCATTGAAACATGTATAATATCATATAGGAAACGAATTGCCAGTCCAGGTTCAAAGCATTATGCTGGATGCTTGGGGCTGGTACACTGAGATGACCCAGAGGGATGGTATGGGGAGGGAGGAGGGAGGAGGGCTCAGGATGGGAAACACGTATATACCTGTGGCAGATTCATGTTGATGTATGGCAAAATCAATACAATATTGTAAAGTAATTAACCTCCAGTTAAAATAAATAAATTTATATTAAAAAGAAAAAGATAGTCTGTTACATTATTAGATTCCAAGAGGATTAGGCACAGCACACCACGTGGGGCCATGTGGGGAAGCACCAGGGCCAGGCGGGAGGCAGAGTGAGGAGCCAGGAGAAAGCATGCACATTGTGGTTTCTACTGTGGTTTCTGCAAGAAGAAAGAGGAGAGGCAGAGTAAGGAGGTTTAGGAATGGTTACTGTGAATAATTTTGCTTGGCTCAGAGATATAAGAGCCATCCCTAGTTGTCTAGTACCTAGACCTGGGTGATGAAGGTAGAGAATGAGTGAGTGATCTAGAGTGTAGAAATCCTGTGAGGGAGGTGGCTGGGGGTCTGCACTACGGATTGGTTGGTTTGCATATGAAAGGCTCTCTTGAGTACCGCTGGGATGGAGAGACCCATCAGGGTCCAACAAGGTCAAAAGATGTCAAAGCATCTAACAGAGAAACCAGAAGATGTGGTTCTTAACAGGCATGTGGGCTGAGACCTGAAAAGTGGGAAGCCATCAGTCATGAAAAGAGCAAGAAGGCATACTCAAA
The DNA here is from genome assembly GCA_006408675.1 of Madoqua kirkii. Classification (NCBI taxonomy): domain Eukaryota; kingdom Metazoa; phylum Chordata; class Mammalia; order Artiodactyla; family Bovidae; genus Madoqua; species Madoqua kirkii. Next base: position 30,007 of record SJYC01125037.1, on the reverse strand, counting down.
CCAGAGAAAAAGCATAGAAACTCAAATAAGTGTGAGATAAAAGGAGTGGCCAGAAATACAGGGAGAAGACCAAGTCAAGGGAGGAGAGTGTTCCAAGAAGACGAGAGTCCTGCTAAGAAATGGAGTAAAATAAGAATGGAAGCATATTCTCCTAAGGAAAAATAAATCTTAGTGTTCTACACACTGCCTCCTCAGCTTCCCTACCTTCTCCATGATCGTCTGGCTTCTTCGCCCAGTAGCACCCTGTGAAGGTCATTGGCGGCTTCACACTGGATCACATCGAGTGCTCTTTCCTTTGCCCTCGTTTTGATAGCATCTCTGGAAATTTTGGACTTCTCTGGGGGCTCAGACCGTAAAGTGTCTCCCTAAAGGGCGGGAGACCTGGGTTCGATCCCTGGGTCAGGAAGATCCTCTGAAGAAGGAAATGGCAACTCACTCCAGCACTCTTGCCTGGAAAATCCCATGGACGGAGGAGCATAGTAGGCTACAGTCCATGAGGTTGCAAAGAGTCAGACGTGATTGAACAACTTCACTTCACCAGATACACATCAGTAAATAGACAAAAATATCTGTCCTCATGGTTGTGACATTCTAGTGGGGATGAAAGACAATGCAACAGAAAAGTGTATAGTGTTAGGTAGTAGTGCCGAAATGGAGTAAAGCAAAGCAGGAAAAGAGAGAGCATGGGGAGAGGAGGAGAGGATTTTGATTAAGAGTGGCTAGGAAAGACCTTACCAATCTTCCCTAGCCAGCCATACCTAGAAGAGTGCACTTGATCCTCAAGAGAAAGCTGAGCACCAAAAAACCGACGCTTTTGAATTGTCGTGCTGGAGAAGACTCTTGAGAGTCCTTTGGACTGCAAGGAGATCAAGCCAGTTAATCCTAAAGGAAATCTACTCTGAATATTCATTGGAAACACTGATGCTGAAGCTGAAACTCTAATACTTTGGCCACCTGATGCCAAGAGCCAATTCACTGGAAATGACCCTGATGCTGGGAAAGGTTGAGAGCAGGAGGAGAAAGGAATGACAGAGGATGAGATGGTTGGGTGGCATCGCCGACTCAATGGACATGAGTTTGAGCAAACTCCAGGAGATGGTGAAGGACAGGGAAGCCTGGCGTGTTGCAGTCCATGGGGTCACAAAGAGTCAGACACGACTTAATGACTGAACAACAACAAAGGAGGTAGTCTAAGTCTGGGAGGCATGGGAGTCCCATGACCAGAACTGTTTTGACCAAAAGAGCTGAGATGTGAAGAGGGAGTGAGAAGATGCTCCAGCAAAAGCCCAGAAGCATGAAGGAGTAACATATACCTGTGAGGACTCTTAGTGGTCTGATATGGCTCCAGTGGAGAGAGGAACTGGATGACAAACCATAATCCTGGTCAAGTCCCTTCACTTATTCAGACCTGAGATATCTCATCTATGAAATGGAAAATACTACAACGAACATGTGCAGGATCAAACAGCAGGTATGAAATCCCAAGCACAACCTCCTGCAAACAGTAGGCATTAACAAATGATAGCTATATTATGACAATGACTTCCCATTGAGAATTTTATGGCAGGAGAATCAAGGGCTTCAGACACTGAGCAGCTGATAATATCTGCCATTTTATTTTTTAAAAATTTTAGTTTAGTGGGTTTTTTTTTGTTGTTGTTAATACTGGGTCTTCGTTGCTGTGTATGAGGCTTTCTCTAGTTGTGGCAAATGGGGGCTATTCTTCTTTGCAGTGCTTCGGCTTCTCAATGGGGTGGCTTGTCTTGCTGTGGAACACAGGCTCTAGGTGCACAAGTTCGGTAGTTGTGGTGCATGGGCATAGGTGCTCTTCACTATAAGGAATCTTCATGGACCAGGGGTCCAACCCGTCTCCCCTGCATTGTGGAAGCCCTGCCATTTTCTTAAAGGATCTACTGAGAGTTGTACTTGAAGGCTGTGTGAGAACTGGACCATAAAGAAAGCTGAGGGCTGAAGAATTGATGCATTTGAACTGTGGTGTTGGAGAAGACTCTTGAGAGTCCCTTGGACTGCAAGGAGATCCAATCAGTCCATCCTAAAGGAGATCAGTCCTGGGTGTTCATTGGAAGGACTGATGCTGAAGTTGAATACTTTGGCCACCTGATGCAAAGAACTGACTCATTGGAAAAGACTCTGATGCTGGGAAAGATTGAAGGCAGAAGGAAAAGGGGATGACAGAGGATAAGATGGTTGGATGGCATCACCAACTCAATGGACATGAGTTTGAGCAAGCTCTGGGAGTTGGTAATGGACAGGCAAGCCTGGTGTGCTGCAGTCCATGATGTCACAAAGAGTCAAACATGACTGAGCGAATGAGCTGATCTGAACTGAGCCCATCATTGGGGCCAATGCTGCTTCTTGGGCCTGATTCAAAACCTCCCCACTGTTTTTATAAAGATCTGTTGACATGATTAATTGGGAATTCTGTCCATTAACATTTTTAAATGTTCAATAAATCCTCCAACCAGGCTAGTAAATTAATCTTAACAAATTCACAGCAGAAACAGCTTTGCTTGTTGATCAGCACATGATAGCGTGTTCACTCCCCTGCCTGTTGTAGGAAGGGATGGTGTGTATGGAGCTGAAGCCCCTGAATGCAGAGGGGAAAGACACTGAAAAGTGCCTTCTCCACAGAGGGGGAGTCTTAGCCCACCTCAGCCTCAGTTTCCCCATCCACCCAATGGGACAAAAGATGTAACAGAAATTTATCCAAACTTATGACACATGATACATTGAGACCAAGTGCCAACAATCCCATGAAACCAAAGTTAGTTTACCATTTGAAACTCAATGTAATATGAACATCATAATATTAACAATCATATGATTATTTCAATGGATGCAGAAAACTCATTTGCTAAAATTCAGTACTATCATTGATAAAAACTTTCTGCAACCTATGAATAAAGGAGAATTTTTCAACTGATAATGGACATCATACTTAATGGTAAGATACCCAATAGTTTCCTACTAAAGTCAGAAAAAAGGCAAGAATACCCACTTTCACCATATTTATTCAATCTTTTATTAGAAGCTCTAGTAAGCACAATAAAGCAAGGAAAGGAATCCATGTCAGAAATTGTCTTTATTATCAGGATTCCTTTCCTTTGGAGTCTACAAAAAACAACCTATCACAACTAATAAACGATTTTAGCAAGACTGCAGGACACAAGATCAATATATAAAACTCAATTGTATTTCTATAGAATACTAATAGACACTAGAAATTGAATGTGAATAAAAATACCATTTGACATAAGATAAAAATACTAAGTATTTAGAGATAAATCTGACAAAAGAGGTGCAAGACCTATACCCTGAAACCACAAAACCTTACTGAGAGAAATTTATAAAGACTCTAAAGGAATAGGACACTGGGTTCTTGGTTTAGCAGATTCAGTGTTGTTAAAATGTCAATTTTCCCCAAATTGGTATATAAATTCAGTGCAATACCAATCAAAACCCAAGCAGACTTCTTTTTTTTTTACAGAAGTGACATGCTGATTCTAAAATCCATACAGAAATTCAAAAGGTCTGTAACAACCAAAGCAATGCTAAAAAGTAGAATAAAGTTGGCTTAGAAATGTTAAATAATTTTCCCAAGGTCAAATGAAGATCATGCCTCTCTCCTTCCTTAAATGACATGCCTTTATTGCCCCTCCGGTACTGTCTCTCTCCCCAGTACCTGTCCTAGGCAAGTACTTCCAAACATATTGTTTCATGTCATCCTTACTATGCGCCCTAGAAGTCTATTAGCTTCCCTTACAGACAAAGAAACTGAGGCCCAAGTGACTTATGGTGAAACTAAGCTAAGTAACTCATGGTCTTTAAGAAAAATAATATGGGCTGATTTAGAGTTTCTCTCTCTCTCATTCTGGCAAATAAAAAACACTAGATAAAATACTCACAGTAAGACTGAGGATTGTGAAGAGTCATCTTTTGACAGATACAGGGTAACTACTACAACATAATAAAACAGAATGTGCATAAAACCACTTCTTATATCAGGATTTTCTCATGTAAATGATTAACTTAATTTGCTTTCCTTTCAAAAGCACTTGTTATTGAAGTCTTTTTCGAGTGTCTGACATCTTTCACAGCAATGGTCATACACCCATCTGATAATAGGATAATAGCTATCCACTAAGTCACATCACAACAAAATCCTGTGTGTAACACACAGTCAAGTCCCAGGAATGGCCTACTTATTTCCAAGTCCACTCACTCTACCCCAATTCTATCACAGGAAAAAAAAAAAAATTGGGACAAGCTTTGAATTTATCTTAATGGAATTTGACTTATCATTCCAGCAATCAGCCCCATGTATCAATATTAAAGATGCACTTCACACCTAACACAGTGATTGATGCTAATGCAAGGTACCAAAAACAGCATCCTTACTTCTCTAAGTGTTTTTCCTCAACAGTCCTATTAGAATCACCTGCCAGTCTGGTTTAATTTATTTCTTAATGACTCCTCTATCCACACAAGTAGCTCTTGTCCCTGTTTCCCCTCCCTAAGAGAATTATACCATTCTGTGTGCATGCATACATGCTCAGTTGTACCCAACTCTCTGACATCCCATAGACTGTAGCCCACCAGGCCCCTCTGTCACTGGGATTTTCCAGGCAAGTATACTGGAGTGGGTTGCCATTTCCTGCTCCAGGGGATCTTCCTGACAACAGGAATCGAATCTGAGTCTCCTTCATCTCCTGCATTGGTAGGCAGATTCTTTAATCACTGAGCTACACTAACTCATAAATCTCAAAAAATTCATGTTTATTTTCCTTATTCTTCTACACTAGCTAGGTCTTCAAGAACCTGAAACTGATATGCATACTCTCTGTCTCTAAGAAAAAGTTCTCTCCCAACATCCACCCTTCTGACAACTTTTGCTAAACTTTATATTATCTACTTGAGGATCTTGGGGACTCTATGGGTCAATTTATCTGTGACAGCCACGTCTGATGTCACCCTCTGCCATCACGTTTCTCCCTCCCCCATGATAAAGTCTCCAAGGAAGCAAATCATTAGCAGCTCTGCATTTCTAGCACCACTGGGGGAAAATAACAAGGAAGGGGTTTTTCTAGTAGGGCAGCATCAAGACTCTCCAACCCTGGCCCATCAAAACTTTATCTTGCATGTGGTGGTTTGCAAAGGGCGCAATGCCCATAAAAGAGACCGGTAGATATAGGACTTAGGGAGTGAAGACAGGGAAATAAAGAGACAGGAAGATAAATTCATCACTTCCTGGGCCCTAGACATGAGTCGGGCCATCATAGGGGAGTCAGGATGGCTGGGTAGAAAAATGCCTTTGAGTTTGTGTGGAAATGGCATCTTAGCTGTAGGGGGACAATCGAGGTTTGGATGGGAAAAGTGCCAAAGTCAAGATCAAGATGAAAGAGATGGATTAACCAGTTCAGAAGCTGATCAGAAAAAAAAAAAAAATGGCTACGTAGGTGAAGCATTGTTTAGAAATAAGGCCGCATAGTGAGAGCATTAGGGTCCAGCTCTGAGATGGGGCTACCCATGTGGGTGGCTGGGTCCAATGATACAAAGGCCTGGGCAGCTGAGAAAGATGTCCTCAGTTACGTGACAAAGAGTGACCCACTGAAGTAGCAGAGGTCCACCCTCCCCTAACTTTGAAGGCATCACAGACATCTCCCAAAAGCCATGGAAGCCTGGAGCCTGGAGCTCCCCACAGCCTATCATTCCCTCTGCTCACTACCTCCTGGAACCTGCCGGGACAGAGCACTCTGAGGACATCCACGGCTCCTTTGAAATATAGGTCTTTGGCTCTCATCAGGGTTTGCCTTTTCCAACAAATTATTTATGAAGCTTTGGCTCAAGTGCCAACCTTCAACTCCTCTTGCCATGGAAAATGAGACTAGGGAGAGAAACCAGTGCCATTCTGACACCATCCCAAAGCTGAGAATGTACTTGTTTCCTTGAAGCCATCCAGTCTGAAAAGAAGAGCACTGCTTTCTTCCCAACTCGTCTCAGCCAGAGGCAGTGAAATTAGAGGACTTCAGGGAGACATCATCCCCTTCCTGTCGGAAAGTTCCCAGCAGAAGTATTCTGATAGATCTATGGACATATGTGACAAGGAGCCTGTTAAGTGCTAGGAGCTGTATCTTTCAACTGAGCCCAAGGAGGTATAAAAAAACAGTTCCGAAAGAGCACATACTAGAATTTCCTCATCTGATTTTGGTTCCCATATTTGATGCTCAGGTGTGGTCCTCCTGATTTGACTGTACTGGTGAAATCTGACCCAATGTTCATTAGCTATGCCCCCATGTGAGGGGCCTCCCTGATGGCAATAGTGGTAAAGAGCCTTCCTGTCAATGCGGAAGACATCAAGAGATGGATTTGATCCCTGGGTTGGGAAGATCCTTTGGAGGAGGGCATGGCAACCAACTCCAGTACTCTTGCCTAAAGAATCCCATGAACAGAGGAGCCTGGTGGGCTACAGTCCATAGGGTCACCAAGAGTCAGACATGACTGAAGTAACTTGGCATGCACACAAACCACATGGGACCTTGTAGCCTTCTGCTTTGGGCTGCAGCATTTTGTGCAAATAATAACTTGAAGGGACCAGGATCACTTATGCAGTGTAAAATACAAGAGGAACAATTTCAATCAACATGTGTCAGCAGACACTCTAAACAAAACAAATAACAGGCAGATAGGAAGCCCCTGGTGGTCTAGTGGTTGAGAATCCACCTGCCAGTGCAGGGGACATGGTTCAATCCCTGGTCCAGGAAGATCCCACATGCCAAAAAGCACTAAGCCCCTGCGTCACAACTGCTGAGCCCGTGCTCTGGAGCCCATGCTCCCCAACGAGAGAAGCCACTGCAATGGCAAGCCTGAGCATCGCCACTGAGAGCAGCCCCTGCTCACAACTAGAGAAAGTCCATGAGCACCAGAGAAGACCAGGCACAGCCAAAAATAAATAAATGTAAAAAAACGGGCAGACATCCAGAAGTAGAAAACACAGACTTGATTGCCGAAAACACAACTTAATAAGATAACACACAAAATACCACTATTGTTCTTGTTCAGTTGCGTCTAACTCTTTCCAACCCCATGGACTGCAGCATGCCAGGCTTCCCTGTCCTTCACCATCTCCCAGAGCTTGCTCAAACTCATGCCCATTGAGTCAGTGATGCCATCCAACCATCTCATCCTCTGTCCTCCCCTTCTCCTCCTGTCTTCAATCTTTCCCAGCACCAAGGTCTTGCCAATGAGCTCTTCGCATCAGGTAGCCAAAGCAATGGAACTTCAGCGTCAGCATCAGTCCTTCCAATGAATATTCAGGGTTGATTTCCTTTAGAATTGGCTGGTTTGACTGCCTTGCTAAACCTCTCTCCTTCCCTTACTACTCACCAGCCATTCGAACCCTCTGTCTATGCCTGGAGCACATCAGCTCACTCTGATCTCAGGGCCTGTGCTCCTCAGTTTCCTCTACCTAGAACTCTCTTCCTTGGGTCTTCAGTCTTCCTTAGAAGGGATCTCACTAACATCCAGGCATCAAGTCTCTCCACCTCACCTGATGTCACTGTCCTAGAGTCTTTCTGGCCCTCATCCATCACAATATAAAATTAGTTTATTTCTGTACTTGTCAGTTTTCTCCTTTACCCACTAGAATAAAATTTCTCTGGGAGTAGACAGCTTGTTTGTCTTATCACCCACTTTATCTCCTGTGCCTAGAACATAGTTAGGCCCTCGGTGAAAATGGTGAAAAGAAAACCAAGAGTGGAAAAAAAGAGGAAACCATGTGAGCTCCAGGAGCAGGGATGGACACTGAATGGTCCCAGTGAGCTTCACCCAGGGCACAGACTGGAATCCAGGTCTTGGAGAATGGGCAGACGATCTGACACCTTCAAGAGCTATTCTCCTCCCAAGAGTGGCCACCTCTAGGTGTCAGACACAGGGAATGCTATGATGGCACAGAAATGTCACAAGTGTTTATACAGAAAAAAAAGCATATGCTCAAAGGATGCTCTGATGAGTAAACCAAGAGCTGCTCATGTGCACTTCTTTCAGACTCCTAAGTAATATTCAACTCATTCTAGAGAGTTCCCTGGTGGTCCACGGACTAAGACTCCATATTCCCAAAGCAGGGGGCCCAGGATCAGTCCCCGGGTTTGATCCCAGGGAACTAGGTCCCACAGGCCACAACTTAGAGCTTGTATGCTGCAATTCTAACTCCTGCATGTCATGATTAAGACTCAGTGCTGTCAAATAAAACAAATATTTAACTCATCCTAGACAAGGGAACGGGTTTCCCAGCTGGCCCAGTGGTGAAGAACTGAGTATTCTTGCCTGGGAAATCCCGCAGACAGAAGAGCCTGGAGGGTGTGGGAGAGACCAAATTAGCCAAGATGGTGTGGTCAGGCTCTCTCGCCCCACAGCCCCTCGGTCTTGCCCTGCGTTTTGTAAATGGTGTTTATGTTAAGAGCTGAGGTCGCTTGTAGCACTGCGCATGTGCGTCGCAAGGCACTCACTTGGTCACAGGCTGCTTTGTGCAGTAGGCCGGTAAGAGCTTCACCACGAAAGCCCTGGCTGCTACGGCATATGGGCTACATTGGAGTGGCGTCATGGTTATGCTATATGAGGTTATGTCATGGCTATGTTACTGCTCAGTTTAGTTCAGTTCATTTCAGTCGCTCAGTCATGTCTGACTCTTTGCGACCCCATGAATCGCAGCAAGCCCCTGTCCATCACCAACTCCCGGAGTTCACTCAGACTCACATCCATCGAGTTAGTGATGCCATCCAGCCATCTCATTCTCTGTCATTCCCTTCTCCTCCTGCCCACAATCCCTCCCAGCATCAGAGTCTTTTCCAATGAGTCCACTCTTCGCATGAGGTGGCCAAAGTACTGGAGTTTCAGCTTCAGCATCATTCCCTCCAAAGAAATCTCAGGGCTGATCACCTTCAGAATGGACTGGTTGGATCTCCTTGCAGTCCAAGGGGACTCTCAAGAGTCTTCTCCAACACCACAGTTCAAAAACATCAATTCTTCGGCGCTCTGCCTTCTTCACAGTCCAACTCTCACATCCGCACTGGGAAAACCATAGCCTCGACTAGACGGATCTTTCTTATGGTTATGTTGTGGCTGCTGCTACGGCTGCTCCTTCCAGCCTCTTAGCTCAAGCCTTGCCTCTCCTGGGTTCAGCGAACAGGGCAGACAGTATGCACAGTGAGACAACTGGTATCAGGAACAGGATCGGCAGTACAGCAGTCTACTGTCCATGGGGTCACAAAGAGTCTGACACTATTTAGCAAGTGAACGACAACAAGACAAGGGAACAAGACCTTTGCCAATCCTGAACTCCTCAGAACTGAACAGTATCAGGTGCCTTCTCTCATACCTCAGAAAGTCATTCTCAGGAACTTCCATGAACCACTGAGAGTCTGAAGACAGGTCAACATCATAAACCAAGGCAGACTATATCACTTATATAGCTAGGAAGGAACAGCCTTCTGGGAACCATCCTCTGAAACCCAACCCCTGAAGTACTTTCTAGAAACAGGGACAGGAAAGAAGGATTTGTTGAGGGCATATAATGTGCTAGGTACCATGCTCCAGAAGTTCACGAGGCTAACAGGTAACTTACACCACAGTTCTTAGAGATGGGTCTTGTTTTCCCAATTTTATGGAGAAGGAATCAATATTGTTGCTGACAGTGCTAGTTGAGTTTGTTGTTATTTCAATCATCTTAATCATCTCTTCCTACTTTTAGAGGTGTTTGGGGAGGTGCCCATCTTAAGAATATTGAAGAGAGATGGAATTTACCTCCCAGAAATTGAAAAGACCAGGTGCTTTCCCAGCCTCCCTTGCTGCTCAGGAAGGCACATGTGACTAGACACATGTGACTAGACTTGACCAATCAGATGCACCAGCCAGCAACACTGAGTTGGGGGCAAAACACCATGGCAACAGACACGGTCCTGGGAGGGCAATAGAGGGTCCTCAGAGGACAGCTTCTGTGGCAGGATTTGATGGTGGTTCAGGCTATTGTGTCTCTCTCAGTCTCTCTTGTTTCACGAGCTAGTTTCCCAGTGCACATGTGTGTGCTCAGTTGCTCAGTCATGTCCAGCTATTTGTGACACTATGGACTGTAGCCCACCAGGCTCCTCTGTCCAGGGGATTCTCCAGGCGGGAATACTGGCATGGGTTACCATGCCCTCCTCCAGGGGATCTTCCTGACTCAGGAATTGAACCTGTGTCTCCCGTGTCTCCTGCATTGCAGGCAGATTTTTCACTGCTGAGCCACCAGGGAAGCCCTTAGTTTCCCAGACACTCTGGAAATTCTATGAGCTTCTTAATATCCCTTCAACAAATTTGTCTCCAGTAGAATCATTCAGAGGCAAGTCCCTTTCCCTTGCAACTAAGAACACAGACTGATTCAGCCTTGGAGAAGACAGCAAGATCATTCAAGGCTTTGGACACTGGTCAGTCTGAAGGCAGGGCCCATGCTCTCTCCACTATATCTGCACTGCTCTGGGAAAATGCTGGCCCCATTTCACAGATGAGGCATAGAGAGGAGAGGTAACCACCCAGCCTGGAATTGACTGGAAGCTCTTGGTTCTCTGTAATTTACCATGACTCATGTTCTGTTCCACCACTCTTCACCACAGCTTCTTGACATAAAAATCTGTTTCAAACTAAGGAGCCCACAGTAGAGGGAATGAGACCCCAAACATGAAGCAGGAACTTCCCAGACAGAGAGACAGGGGTTCTCTTTTCAAAACAAGATTAAAGCCTGTGATCATGGCCAGTTCCAGGGAAACTGGGAACAGGAATGAATGATTACCAGGGGTATGGGAGTGGTCTCCTTCCTGGGAGCAAGCAGGGAAGACAGCTGAGAGGTGGTGACGCTGATCTGCTCTGACCCTGTTTTCATATGTGCAAAATAGGAATAACATCACTTCCTGCACAGGTCTGCCTGAGAACATCAGCTCAGGAATTTTAGCAACAACCTATAGCACTTAAACCACACACTGTTTGAAGGGTTTTTCCTACATGAATTCTTACAGTCCTCACCAAAACATGAATTAGTACTATTGTGATCTCTGGTTTCCTGAAGAGAAAATGGGGTACAGAAAGCTTAAGTGAGTTATCTAATTACAGCAAATAACCGGGACAGCTGGGATTTGAATCCAAGGATCCTAGTTCCAAAGTCAGAGACTATCAGGATTGTGCTAATCAAGTTTTATCAAGGATGCAATAGAGGTCTGTGACTATAAATTGCTTCACATAGATTAGCAAAAAAAAAAAAAAAAGTACTTGATGCCAGGGTAGTCGAGTCTCTGAATAAGGAGATATATATCTATCTTGTAGCCCTGCACCTGGCATATGGTTAGCCTTACCACAGGCATCGAAATCATGTTTCTGGAATGAATGAACGAATGAACAAACACATAAAATGAGGAATAGTAGCGAGGAGATGGGAAGGAAAGAGCCACGTGGAACCAAGAAAGAGTAGAATATAGAAACGTCACTCTAAGTGGGTATCCTGTGAGGTAGGCTTGAAAAGCCCTGAGCCAAGTTTCCAAAGGAAACTTGCAAATCGCTTCCATATATCTGCTGTATCCAAAACCAAAAACAAAAACAAAAAAAAAAACCCCACAACACTCCATAAATGTTCCATTTCTTCATGCCTTCATGCTTCAGTGGGAACACTGCATGGAGTCATTTGCAACCAGAAGTGTGCACAGGGTTCTGTGGATAAACAGCATCCCAGAGAGGTGCCCAGCTTTTGGTGTGCACGGTTGTGCAAGGACATAATTACACACTGTATGCAATCAGACCTCTCAGTGAATGTCTGCAGGATGGGGCGCATACACCCACGTGCAGACAGTTAATAATGGGCTAACACTAATTTGAACTTACTATGTGCCAGGCTCTGTCTCAGGCATGTTGCAAACATCATCACATTTAATCCTCGCAGTGGATACAGTGCCACCCAGGGATGCATGTGGATGTGTGCATAGCTGTTTGTGAGCTGCACATACACAGATTTTTCCCCTGGGGAACACAGGTTCAGACTGGCTGTCAATTTTCAGCTGCTTAACCCAAGCTCTATGAATAACGCCAGAAAGGCACACTTTCCTGGGCTGGAAGGAGTAACAATGAATTAAAAGCTAGATCATAAAGTCCTTTCAAAATACCATCCACTTAAGAAACAGCAGACACCCAGCCTGCGTTTTCTTGCTGTGTAAACACATTCCTACCACCCCACTCACTTAAATAAGGCTCACTCCACTTTGGCAACCCCGCAAACACATTTTTTTTTTTTTACAGTTTCTTTTTCAAAAACAAGATTGCTCCCTCGGCAACTGTTTCCAAGCACATTCCCTCATTCTGGGAGAGGGAAGGAAAAAGCAAGAGACAGCCTCTTGTTACTATACAGGGAACATGGAACAGGGGCAGGGAGAGAAACGTGGGGGACAGGCTGAGAAGCCAGTGGGACAGGAAGATGTATTTCCCCCAAATGAAATTGGCCAAATGCTCCCCTGACCCAGCGATGTATCCCCAGGATCCAGTAACTGTGAGTTCTTTTAAAGGTTATGGTCTGGATACCCCAACTAGGATACCCAAACTCTTCTGCACTGTATGTGTGTGCATGCGTGCACGTGTGTGTGTGTGTGTGTGTGTGTGTGTACACACGCACACATGCATGCTATTAAAGGTCAGAAACCATCCCAGAATCAGCCAAAACGATCTCCCTCAAAGAGGGGACATCTTTTGAACAATGACATTTTCTCCACAGTCCGCGGAGTCCGCGGACTACTGTCAGCAACAAAAATAGTCCCCAGGGCAGGGCTTGGGGGGTAGGGCAAGGATAAGAGATCAGAAGAAAAGAACTCCGTCTGTCCCATTCTATGCCTTTCATTCAGTGACTAGTTCTGTTCCATTCAATTCGTTCTATTCCATCTGATCGGAATATCTTGCTCTGTGTCACTCCCTAGCTCCCACACCACGCGATTCCCTTCTCAGACCTTCCATCACGCTGAAATTCCCACTCCTGCCATCTCATCTCCGTCCATTCTCTGCTAATCTACTTACAGGTCATCTCATTCCATTGAAAGACAAGCTCTTCCATTTCAACCCCCAGGGTCCCAAGTCATTCCATTTCATCCCATTTCATCACGGCAGCATCTTCTTAACCATTTTCATCTGTTCCCATAACTCCTGCCAGAGATATTCCAACAGGATCAGCGACGTGACCAGTCATAGGTGCCAGCAGGGGTCTGGAGAGATGGGCTGAGCCCCCATCTGTGCTCTCTCTCTTTTGAAAATTTTATGCAGTTTATTTTTATGTTTGGTGTTGCTGGGACTTCACTGCTGTGCCAGGGCTTTCTCTGGTTACAGTGAGCAGGGCTACTCTTCACTGCGGCGCATGGGCTTCTCATTGTGGGGGCTTCCCCTGCTGTGGAGCACAGGCTCTAGGGCGCGGGCTTAAGTCATTGTGGCTCACAGGCTTTAGTTACCCTGTGGCATGTGGAACCTCCTCGGACCAGGGACCAAACCGGAGTCCCCTGCATTGGCAGGAAAGTCTGTATCTACTCTACCATCATGGAAGCTGTGCACTCTATCTAGTACAGCATCAGAAGCCATCCGTATGAAACAAAAGAAGGACCATAGCACACTATGGGCTTCACAGACCCAGCTGAACAAGAATCATGGGCAAGGGCTCCCTGGTGGTCCAGTGGCTAAGACTCTGTGGTCCCAATGCAGGGGGCCCCAGGTTCAATCCCTGGTTGGGACCTAGATCTCACATGCCGTAACTATGACCCAGAACAGCCAAATAAATAAAAAGGATCACAGGCAAAACATCTGAATGTCTAACTCTCTACACAAATCTCCATGCTTTTGTGCCATGTGGAACAGAGGTAAGAGCATAGATTCTGAAGCCACACTAATAAATGGTCAAATTCCAGATCTTCTTAGAAGCTGTAATAGACAAGGTTATGCACCTAACATAAATGTCGGTGGCTGGACTGGGCCACTGGACTGGACTGGTCCAGTGGTTAAGAAACCACCTGCCAATGCAGCAGATGTGAGTTCAATCCCTGGTTCGGGAAGATTCCACATACTCTGGTCAACAAAGCTGATGCTCCATAACTACTGAGCCCCTGTGCCCTAGAGCCCGTGCTTGGCAACAAGAGAGTAGCCCCCCGCTCGCCACAACTAGAGAAAGCCCGCATGTGGCAATGAAGACCCAGCACAGCCAAAAATAAATAAAGTTTAAAAAAAGTCAGCGGCTAAAAATAAAGTTTTCTCTCTCACTCATGACTCACAGCTCTCACACATTGGATGGGGGCTCTGCTGCATGGTAGGCTCACTGTCAAGACAGAGAGCAGCCTGTGTCTGGTACATTGACCATCACCACGGTGGGGGGCAGGGAGCGCACATGGCAGTTTATGTATTAGCACTTACAGCTCCCGCCCAGAAGAGATGCACTTCACTGCTGCTCACATTTCACTATCCTGAAAAAGTCACTTGCTTCCACTCATGTTCAAAGGTCAGGGAGAGAAATCACACACTGGCTGCAGGAGATGTGGGATCGATCTTGAGTTGGGAAGATTCCCTGCAGGACGAAATGGCAACTCACTCCAGTATTCTTGCCTGGAAAGTTCCATGGACAGAGGGGCCTGGTAGGCTACAGTTCATGGGGTCACAAAGAGTCGGACACAACTGAGCTCACACACACAGCAAGAGAAGGACAAAGACCACAGAAATGTTTATGTTCTTGGGAGGAGAATGGGAAATATCTGATGGGCAACACTGATGACAATCACATCAGCTGGGTTCCCATAGGCCCCTAATTTCATTTTCTTGAGCCTCAGTTTTCTCACCTGTAAAATGGGGATAATTAGAACCTACTTCTCAGGTCCACTGTAAATGATGAGATAGGAAAAGAAAGAACCCAGCACAGAGTGGGTGCTTAATAAACAAGAATTCCCTTCCCCAAACCTCTGCATTTATCTCTCTGCTAACCTCCTCACACACACACAAAACAAACACATCAGAGACACAAACTAGACAGCTCCTATCTGGGAATAGAGAGGTGCTCTTCAGTCCCACTCCCACCTCCCTTCCAGCCCTCAGATCTGTTGCCTCTCGCTGCAGCAGCTTTAACCACGTGCTCAATGATGATCCATCTGCTTTGCAAATGTAATTATATCACAACACTGATTTCTGATGGGCAGAGACCAATACCCAAAGCTGCTTTGTTCTCAAACATTGTAGGGAAAAAAAAAAGGTACCATACTTCCCTGGAGCAGAAGTGTAATCAAAATGAATGATCATCACGCACAATATTGTCTCACGCTCCAGAGAAAACTGACAGACATCCTGGAACAGCAGGTTTGGACCTCTCCAGAGGGCCACATCCCCCTGCTTGCTGGAGCTTGTGATGGCTGGAACCAATCCTCTGGGGCATGCTTTGGCTTTTTCTAATGGCTCTGTGGGAAGTAGAGCCTGCAGACACCCTTCTCTTGTGGGAAGTCACTCATAGGAGTTCCACCATCAGGTTCCAGAACAGTGGGCACAGGAGGCCTCCACAGTCCACTGAACATCACGACTGGGAGGACTAGGAGCAAGAAATTTCCATCGTCTATCAGTGGATGAAGCCAACATGCATCAGCCACTTCCTTTCCTGCATGAGAAGGCTGAGCACCAAAGAACTGATGCCTTCGAACTGTGGCACTGGAGAAGGCTCTTGAGAGTCCCTTGGCAGCAAGAAGATCAAACCAGGAAATCAATCCTGAATGTTCATTGGAAGGACTGGTGCTGAAGCTGAAGCTACAATACTTTGGGCACCTGATGTGAAGAACTGACTCACTGGAAGAGACCCCGATGCTGGGAAAGATTGAAGGCAAGAGAAGGGGACGACAGAGGATGAGATGTTTGGATGGCATCACTGACATGAACCTGAGCAAACTCTGGGAGACAATGGAGGACACAGGAGTCTGGTGTGCAGCAGTCCATGGAGTCACAAGGAGTCGGACATGACTTAGCAACCAAATAACAACAACAAGGTTTTTATTTATAAAAAGAGGGCATAATTAAATTATAGCCTATGAAACCATTTTTTAAAATTGAAATGCAGCTGATTTACAATGTTGTGTTAGTTTCCAGTGTGTACCAAAATAATTCAATTATTTTCACATTGTGGTGGCTTCTTTGTGGTGCTTGGGCTCTAGGGCACATGGGTGTCAGTAGCTGTAGCATGCCAGCTTACTTGCCCCGTGGCAGGTGGGATCTTAGTTCCCATGTCCCCTGCACTGGCAGGCAGATTCTTAACTCTGGAACACAAGGGAAGTCTCTTGATTCAGTTTTGATCAGTTCATCAAACTGGGTGCCATATTATTTCCTGTTTAAAGACTACACATGTGAGGGAGGCCAGTCAGATATCCTGTCCCTGGCATTTGAATCTTAAATTGAATGCTCCCATGATGGAAAATTGTTGATGTTCAATCACTTTCATCACAGATTGTGCTGAAAGGAGCATAATAGTTCCAGTTCTCTGAAACTTCCCTGGTCTCTTTCCTTCTTAAAGTGAGGTTCTCTAAGCATTTCTTCTGATTCTATGAGCTGTCTCATGTTTCTTCCAAAAGATCATTTATTGGCTTAAGTCATCTAGATATAGTTTCTGTTGCTTGCAACCCATAAACCTTGAGATATTCAGACACAGAGACACACACAGTGATAAGCAGAGAAACCCAGAGAACATGAAGATAAAGCAGGCATATAGACAACTCTCCTGACTTGTATTGAGGACAAGAGACTTATTTTGAAAGAAAAAAAATGAGTCTGAAATAAATAGCTTGGCCAGCTGAATTTATTTCTAGGGAGTGGTAGACTTGTTATATGCATCTCTGGGTATTTTCACAGTTCCATTGTTGGAACTAGCCCCTTTTATTTATTTACACTGAATGATAAAAGGAGTATGATAATATGCGTGAAATAAGGTTTCTACTTTGCTTTCTTCTCTGATCTTTTTCTCACAAAACTTAATCTAAGGAGCCATACTGATTCCTACTGGCAAAGTCTGCAGAACTGACTGCCACGTCTGTCCATTCATTCATTCAAAAATAAATTATAACACCTACTCTGTGCTGGGAACCTTAGAGATGTGGAGATTTAAAAAGTCAGACACCCTGTAACCAAGATAGTTACTGAATCATTCATTGAAAAGAATTCCCTGAGCATACCTACTAAGTGCCAGCTAATCCATCATCCTGTTCTCATGGAGATTAGAGTCTAGAGATAAGCTTATGAATGAGGCACGTGCTGATGTAGAATGATCAGCAGGGAAATCATTTTTTTTTTTCTGAATGAGAGAAAGTGCATTTGGCTAATTAATAAGCATACAAAACATATTTAGTTCAAGATTTGTAAAGGTTTAATTATGCAGTCATGTAAATTTAGAAATATTCTTTTCATAAGAGCAGGAGAGAGAGATACTGATGGAGGAGAATTGAGGGAACACATCTTGCTGGATAAGATATATAAAGAGGATAGAGCTGCAGAGTATTTATATTCTTGTGGCCGTAAGAGGAAGCTGAATTCTCTGCTGTTCAGCCAAATGGAGGCAGGATACAATACGCTGAAAAATCAGAGATTGGGTACCACTCTTTGTTGTTCCATATGTGGATATTCCTCCTCATGTTGATGATAATGTAAAACAAAAAAAGTCCATATGCAAAGAAATATGCAATAATTAGAGACACAGTAACCCATAGTTTGCTGTTTCCATCTGGAAAATATGGGAACAGAGTTTGGGGGAGGTTTGAGATGAAAGCTGGGAAAAGATAATATGGAGAAAAATTAGAGGATTCAAATGAAAGACCAAGGCTGTATTCTTGATTGCATCTTACATACATAAGATATCTACCCAGGGTTTCTTTCATGGTCATGGTAGAAATCAGACAAGTGTTCACAGATGCCCTTTATTTCACCTGTCCAGCTTATCACCATCATTGTAAGGGGGAAGCCCTAGACAGTGTTTCCCAAACCTCATTATTCAAATGACTCACCCCATTATTAACATTTAGATATCCGATTCAGAAGCTCAGGGGTAAGGTTGAAATTCTGCATCTAAAACAAGCCCCCAGGTGACAAGGATAAGCCCAAAAATAGGTTGAGTAGCAAGGCTAGGAGTAGACTGATCGTATGATACTGTAGACAGTGGTGAGTCCTCCTTCTTAACTACCCTCCCTGTCTCTTGCTGCTGCCAAAGAGGGCCAGGTCTGCCACAATGGTGAAGGATGGGGGGCAGGGGATCACCATGCACAAGGGTCAGTAGGAGCAGAAGAAGTCTAAGTCTGCCTTGGGGAATCCAGATGCTATTCAGAACAAGTAACATTTGAGTCCACACCTGAAAGGCGAGTAAAGGTTTGCCAAGCCAACGAGAGAGAGAAGGGCAGCACAGGGAAATCAGACGGCACAGAAAAATCAGAAAAGAGGCAGAAGTATGAGCTAATGTATTTGGGGAACTGTTGTTTCAGTCACTGAGTTGTGCTCTGCTCTTTTGCAACCCCCAGTAGTTGTGTCCTATTCTTTCGGCGGACCGTAGCCCGCCAGTCTCCTCTATCCACGCTATTTCCCAGGCAAGAATACAGGAGCAGGTTGTCATTTCCTTCTCCAGGGAATCTTTCCAACCCAGGGATTGAACCTGTGTCTCCTGAATTGGCAGGTGGATTCTTTACCACTGAGCCACCTAGGAAGCCCATTTGGGGAACTACTGAAAGATCAATATGGGTGAAGAGCAAAGTGCATCCTTCAAAGGTGAAATAAAAGTTCAGGGTTTCCTCAGAATTCAATCTTGGCCAGAGTCAATACAGAAAAATAAGCTTGGCTTTTTTAAAAAATGATGGTGATAATGTGTACTGAATGGTTCCTGAGTGGTGGGCATTGAGCTGTGCTCATCTCACCATTATCTCTTTGGACATCACAATGATCCCCATTTTAGAGTTGGGGAAAATGAGGCTTGCCCCAGATCCAGGAGCTAATAGACAAAGGAGATGGAATTTGATGGAAAGCTACCAGCTCCAGGCACCATGAATTTATACTATGCTCTACTACGCCCTTCCCAGGGCTTCCCAGGTGGCTCAGTGATAAAGAATCTGCCTGCCAATGCAGGAGACACAGGAGATGTGGGTTCAGTCCCTGGATCAGGAAGATTCCCCTGGAGAAGAAAATGGCAACCCACTCCAGTATCTTTGCCCAGATAATTCCACAGACAGAGGAGTCTGGGGGGCTACAAGTCCACAGGGTTGCAAAGAGTCAGACACTTGCTCTACTACGCCCTTCCCAGGGCTTCCCAGGTGGCTCAGTGATAAAGAATCTGCCTGCCAATGCAGGAGACACAGGAGATGTGGGTTCAGTCCCTGGATCAGGAAGATTCCCCTGGAGAAGAAAATGGCAACCCACTCCAGTATCTTTGCCCAGATAATTCCACAGACAGAGGAGTCTGGGGGGCTACAAGTCCACAGGGTTGCAAAGAGTCAGACACAGCTGAGCACAGCACATACACATGCTACTGTCCCCAGCTGGTGTTACAGTGGCCCCTCCATCCTTACCCATAGGTGGTTCCTGGAAACCTGTGACCCTGTGCCTGCAGAACATGAGCACCAAAACTCAAGGAACTGAACCATAGCTTCTTCACACGGGCTCCTCATTTCCAGTCCCAGTTGGCCAACTGGGCCCAGAATTTGAGCCTGGTCAGCCGAGTCCCCACTTTTCCAGATATTTGTCTCACATCAAGAGATCTTGGGAAGGGATATGTGCCAAGAATAGACCATTTTTCATACATTGGTCTCAGCCTCAGCCTTCACCAAGCAGGGCTAGCTGTGGCAGGAAGCTCATCTAACTAGCTGAGAGCATCACTCTCCCCCCTCCCCAAATATTCCATCCCTTCAACAGAGCAGTAAATATCCCCTTGCCTAGAACACCTGCTGCTGCTGGTGGTGGATAAAAGGAACTTGCACGCCCATCACCAACACTACAGCAGATGCTGACGTCAGAAGTCAGGGCTGCTGAAGTTACATAATTCCAGAGGCTGCTTGAGCATGGAATAAGGCCACGTTTAACCTTAAGGAAGATAAAAATAGGCAAATAGAATCTTATTTCCCCATAAAATGTTTAAGCTTTAAATAATATTTTTTCAGTGATTGTAGGCAAGAATTATGTTTGGCCCCAGGAAGTTTTTTCACTGTTGAATTATGTTCCCCAGGAAATAAATACAGGATATATACATGGCATGCTGTGCTCTGTTTAGCTGCTCAGTTGTGTCGACTCTTTGTGACCCTGTGGACTGGAGCCCACCAGGCTCCTGCATCCATGGGGATTCTCCAGGCAAGAATACTGGAGTGGGTTGCCATGCCCTCCTCCAGGGGAGTTTCCCAACTCAGGGATCAAACCCAGGATTTCTGCACTGCAGGCAGATTCTTTACCATCTGAACCACCAGGAAAGCCCAAGAATCCTGGAGTGGGTAGCCTATCCTTTCTCCAGGGGATCTTCCCAATCCAGGAATCGAAGCAGGGTCTCCCACACTGCAGGTGGAGTCTTTATCAGTTGAGCTACCGGGGAAGCCCCATATACATGGTATAGGCATAGCATACTTGTGTGTATGTACATGTAGGAATGAAGGTTTTGTGTGTGTGTGTGTGTGTGTGTGTGGATAGATATAGATACGAGTAAGGATATGGATGTAGATATAGAGAATATTGGCTGTGTTTTGCTGCAATAACGTGGCCCAGAATGTGTTTCATGTGACTGAGTTGGGTAGAGAGTGTAAGGTGTGTAAATTCCATGGGGGGACAGTTTTGATACTAGTATGTGATATATTTCTGTGGCTAAAAGCATGAGCCAAATGCGTGTGTGGTGGAAAGTGGGCATTCTGTGTGTAGTGCTGGTGTGTCTGCAGGGATGCGTAAGATATGTGAACCCAAGGCATTGCATCTGCTCTTGCTTATGTGAGCATGTGGTGGATTATTTCACTCAGGACGGGGAATGTGTGTTTGTGTGCATTCAGATTATGTGAGAAACATATGCTGACAATATGTGTGGGTCACAAGTATCTGGTGAGTATGCAGGTGTGTGCTGGAAGGGGTGTGTGCCTGTTTGTGTCTGTGGGTGCATGCACATGTCAAGGCAGAGGACACCAAGAAAGATAGTCCCAGAGCCCTGAACAACCCTGCCCAATGTTTACAACATCCCAGATCTTCCTCCAACTTATTTCCAGAGACCTATTTGAAGGTGTTCTCCTGCATACTGACCTCCTGCTCTCCTTTGCCCCCCTGGGACTCTAGTCCCTAATTATTCCCTGGACCAGGCACAAAGTTCTTGGGGCAGTCGACATTTCTTGGTACAGATAGGTTTCTCTCAAGCTCTGGTCTAGAGGCAGAGGGGTCTCAACTTGATGGAGATGGTCAAAATCAAAAAATCAAACTGTAAAATAAAACCTATCCTGGACAGAAATAGCCTCAATAACGTCAGACATGCAGATGACACCACCCTTATGGTAGAAAGTGGAGAGGAACTAAAAAGCCTTTTGATGAAAGTGCAAATGGAGAGTGAAAAAGTTGGCTTAAAGCTCAACATTCAGAAAACAAAGATCATGGCATCTGGTCCCATCACTTCATGGGAAATAGATGGGGAAACAGTGGAAACAGTGTCAGACTTTACTTTTTGGTGCTCCAAAATCACTGCAGATGGTGACTAAAGCCATGAAATTAAAAGATGCTTACTCCTTGGAAAAAAAGTTATGACCAACCTAGATAGCATATTCAAAAGCAGAGACATTACTTTGCTGACTAAGGTCCGTCTCTTGAGAAATCTGTATGCAGGCCAGGAAGCAACAGTTAGAACTGGACATGGAACAACAGACTGGTTCCAAATAGGAAAAGGAGTACGTCAAGGCTGTATATTGTCACCCTGCTTATTTAACTTATATGCAGAGTACATCATGAGAAACGCTGGACTGGAAGAAACACAAGCTGGAATCAAGATTTCCAAGAGAAATGTCAATAACTTCAGCTATGCAGATGACACCACTCCTATGGCAGAAAGTGAAGAGGAACTAAAAAGCCTCTTAAAGAAAGTGAAAGAGAGTGAAAAAGTTGGCTTAAAGCTCAACATTCAAAAAACGAAGATCATGGCATCTGGTCCCATCACTTCATGGGAAATAGATGGGGAAACAGTGGAAACAGTGTCAGACTTTATTCTGGGGGGCTCCAAAATCACTGCAGACGATGACTGCAGCCATGAAATTCAAAGACGCTTACTCCTTGGAAGAAAAGTCATGACCAACCTAGATAGCATATTCAAAAGCAGAGACATTACTTTGCTGACTAAGGTCCGTCTAGTCAAGGCTATGGTTTTTCCTGTGGTCACGTATGGATGTGAGAGTTGGACTGTAAAGAAGGCTGAGCGCCGAAGAATTGATGCTTTTGAACTGTGGTGTTGGAGAAGACTCTTGAGAGTTCCTTGGACTGCAAGGAGATCTAACCAGTCTATCCTGAAGGAGATCAGCCCTAGGATTTCTTTGGAAGGAATGATGCTAAAGCTGAAACTCCAGTACTTTGGCCACCTGATGCGAAGAGTTGACTCACTGGAAAAGACTCTGATGCTGGGAGGGATTTGGGGGAGGAGGAGAAGGGGACGACCAAGGATGAGATGGCTGGATGGCATCACTGACTCGGTGGACATGAATCTGAGTGAACTCTGGGTGTTGGTGATGAACAGTGAGGCCTGGCGTGCTGCAATTCATGGGGTTGCAAAGAGTTGGACACAACTGAGCGACTGAACTGAACTGAACTGAAAGCTCACTTCACATTTCCCATAAGAGTTAAGAAAACATAGTCTGGCTTAGAAAAGATTCTCCCGCTTTCGGGTTTCTAGTTTCTGCAGTTATTATTCTGCAGTCTGACCTTGGGTAAATCCCTCCTCTGTCTTAATCTTTGTCTTAACTCCCACCCATTCCAGCCATTCCATAGTTGTCTCCCTGCAGTCCTCAGATAGAGTCCAATCTCCTTAATGCACCACTCAAGAATCTTCATGACCTGATCCTACCAGTTTCTCATTTCTGGCCATCCTTCCATGCCACCATATCTTTTAGGCTCATCTATTCACTGATCCTTCCTCAAAGGCAAACTTAGCAAAGAAACACAGGTCGCTGTCCTTTGTGCTGAATAAGCATCCTTCCTCTGTCTTCCTTTTAGCAAAAAGACCAAGGACCAGGAAGGACATATCCTGCCATAGTCATTCACGACTTATTCATTCATCCATTCAAAATAGTTTCTGGTAATTAGTAAGTTTCAGAAGCTCTTTTAGGCTCATCTATTCACTGATCCTTCCTCAAAGGCAAACTTAGCAAAGAAACACAGGTCGCTGTCCTTTGTGCTGAATAAGCATCCTTCCTCTGTCTTCCTTTTAGCAAAAAGACCAAGGACCAGGAAGGACATATCCTGCCATAGTCATTCACGACTTATTCATTCATCCATTCAAAATAGTTTCTGGTAATTAGTAAGTTTCAGAAGCTCAATTACCTTCTAGAATACAGTGTGTGTGTGTGTTCAGTTGCTCAGTCACGTCTGATCCTTTGCAACCCCATGGACTGTAGCCTGCCAGGCTCCTCTGTCCATGGAATTCTCCAGGCAAGAACATGGGAGTGGGTTGCCATTTCCTACCCCCAGGGGATCTTACTGACACAGGGATTGAACCAGAGTTTCCTGCGTCTCCTGCGCTGGCAGGCAGATTCTTTACCACTAGAATACAGAAGCCAGCCAGAAGGACATGCCCCATGCCCTTGTAAAGCTAACATATTAAAATTAACTGAAATAAGTCTTTTCTCCAGAAACCTAGTGCCATAACCTGTGCCTGAATCTGGAATTGAGGAGAATTTGAAGGAAAGACTTCATCCATCAAGCTGGTGTCTCCTTAGTCCTGGCTAAGAGCATGATCAGGTACATCTGGGTCTGCAACCTAACTCCACCAATGTTAAAGTGGGTGGTTGCGGGCAGGTTTGCTAAACTCTGTGTCACAACTGCTTCATGGAACAAATCTACCTCAAAAGGTTGAATGAGATGCTGTATTATCATAACGGCTCAATAAATGTTGCTTTAGGAAATATACACCTAGCTTCCTCCCAACAGACACAGATCATGCCCCTTTCATTTCCTGAATGCTGGAATTTGAGTTTCAATTAAGAGTCTTATCCATCAGGCTGAGGCTTCCCATGTCTTCTCAACTCAGATGCTAATTTTATCTGTGAATTATTAATAATGTACTAGGATAGAACATCATGATGACCTCCATGAGGTCAAGGATTTTTTTTTCCCCTCTGTTTTATTTGCTGATACAATTCAGTGCCTAGAACAGTTTTCAGCACAGAGTAGGTTCTTGGTGTAGGATAACAAATACTGTACCCATCAGTAGGTTGCAGAAATTAATCTGTCTAATCATTGCTATTATTAACAGCTGCCACTTTCCCCATGAACTGTGAAAAGCCTTCCACAGTTCATCTCTAATTCTTTCCACAAAATCACAGTTCAGTTCAGTTCAGTTCAGTTCAGTTCAGTTCAGTCGCTCAGTCATGTCCGACTCTTGGCAACCCCATGAATCACAGCACGCCAGGCCTCCCTGTCCATCACCATCTCCCGGAGTTCACTCCGACTCACGTTCATCGAGTCCGTGATGCCATCCAGCCATCTCATCCTCTGTCATTCCCTTCTACTCCTGCCCCCAATCCTTCCCAGCATCAGAGTCTTTTCCAGTGAGTCAACTCTTCCCATGAGGTGGCCAAAGTACTGGAGTTTCAGCTTTAGCATCATTCCTTCCAAAGAAATCCCAGGGCTGATCTTCAGAATGGACTGGTTGGATCTCCTTGCAGTCCAAGGGACTCTCAAGAATCTTCTCCAACACCACAGTTCAAACGCATCAGTTCTTCGGTGCTCAGCTCTGAATATTCTTTTCTATAGGTGACCAAGCTAAGTGACCTAAGACCCAGCGAGGTTACCAACTAGCCTAAGGCCACATAACTGCTAAGTGACAGAATTGGGATTTGAATCCAAGGTTCGTTTCCACACTCTCCTGTGATACAATCCAGGAACTCTCATGGTTTGCTAAGAAGAAGCAGAGAATTTTCTCTCTATCCCCATTCCTCTGATGGAGCCCTCAAACTAGATGGTGAGGGACACAGGAAAAGAGGCTGGCATTAAGAAAACAATAGGGCTGAAGAAACTGCATTGTCAATAACTCTCGAAAAATCATGACACTAATTAAGAATGATGCTCCTTGTTCTGCCAAAAGCTCTATCTTCTTGCAGAGATCAATAAATCAAAACTAATTGTTTACTTTGTCTAGGCTCCTTCCCTTCTGCCTGTGGTTTTTTCCTTCTTTCTTTGTATAATGTGAAGGTTGATGAAGGAGCCTCATCTTCACTAATGAAAGAAACTTAATTTGGGGGGCACTATATCCCTCATTAAGAAGAGCAAAATCCATTTAGTGGCGGCTTTTGCTACCTTCTATTTGTCCAAACAAAGATCCAGAATCAGCAGAAGGCCAGTTTTAGCATGAAATTTAAGCTTCCATGAAATTTATATCTATTGTTTTAGGGAAGATAATTAATGATAGAAACAGTCACTAAAAATGACCACAGCCATTTCTTCACCTTTTATTTTTAAATCTCTTTGCTCTCTCCTCAATAGTGTATGCAAGAATAACTGTGAGATGGCCACAGAGAATCTGTAATCTAGAAACCGGGTTATCATGGAATACTACAGATGTATACAGTTCTCTCCCTTAGATAGACACTAGAGGAGAAATAAATAATATAACCTTAAAGAACTAACGAGAAAAAAATCTGGGCTAATACATAATAGTAGATTCACTCATCAGAAGGGTTTTTGCCCAGCCACACATCAACAAGGAGTGTTACAGAAGAAGACATAGGGCATGCCCTTCCCAGGACTGTCTAGCAGATGTTTAGGGAAATCCTATCAGCTTCAATATGTCTTATAGCACATATGATAGTTCAAATAATGGTTCAAATGCTGGTAAATGTTTAACAACCAGATTTGGGGGGAAGGAGCTCTAATTTGTAACATTTGCAAAGTATGATAGTGTTCATATTCCCACCATGATTCATTGCAAGCAAGCAACATAAATGTTGGATTGGAAAGAGATGTGTACAGTTCTCTGTATACAGATTGTACAATCCATTGACTGTGGATTTAGTAAGAGATATATACAATTGGCTCTTATGCATCAAAACCAGCAGACTCTGGCATCCCCAGTAGTAGCCTTTGCCTTAGGAATCCTTTGATTGTAACTGAGCTTCCTGTATGATTTGGTCCTTGAGAGGAAATTCACTTATCTGCTTAAAGGTTCTTTTTTCTTGGCCTCCAAAATCGCTGTGGATGGTGACAGCAGCCATGAAATTGAAAGATGCTTGCTCCTTGGAAGAAAAGCTGTGACAAACCTGGATAGTGTATTAAAAAGCAGAGACACCACTTTGCTGACAAAGGTCCATATTGTCAAAGCTATGGTTTTTCCAGTAGTCAGGTACAGATGTAATAGTTGGATCATACAGAAGGCTGAGCACCAAAGAACTGATGCTTTTAAACTGTGGTGCTGGAGAAGACTCTTGAAAGTCCCTTGGACTTCAAGGAGATCAAACCAGTCAATCCTAAAAGAACTCAACCTTGAACATTCATTGGAATGATGGATGCTGAAGCTCCAATACTTTGGCTACCTGACGTGAAGAGCTGACGCATTTGGAAAAGGCCCAAAGATGCCAGGAAAGATTGAAGGTAAAAGAAGAGAGTGGCAGAGGATGCGATGGTTAGATAGCATCACCAACCCAGTGGACATGAATTTGAGCAAAGTCCAGAAAAAAGGGAAGGATAGGGAAACACAGCGTGCTGCAATCCATGGGGTTGCAAAGAGCTGGACACGACTTAGTGACTGAGCAACAACGTAATGGTTTCTACATCAGTTTACTGTGAGTCAGTCTCCAGAACCAGTTCACATTAAGAGGAATAGCCAGCAAGGCTGGGTAGCACAGCTGGAGTATGGTGAGCAAATCACAGTACGGCTTCCTCCCGGACCAGTGCCGCTGCCCGGGGTCCTTCCTTCACCTCCTTATCACCCTCCTTTTAGCTGTTTGCTTCCTTCCTTATCAGTCTCTTTAGGTAGCCTCTGAATTCTAGAAGGATAGTTTTGGGAACATATATTCATTCTTGAAATGCTGAGGTTTTAGGCTGAAAACCTTCATTAATATAAACAAGCAGGCTAGTTAGAATAAAGGGAGCATCTACTGAGGACCTTCATCTATGACTACATGCTGCTAAGTTCATCCTCAAAACCTTGACTATATTTTCTTCCATAAAACACTTAAAACAGAAATTACAGGGAACTTCTCTCAAGGTCCAGTGGTTAAGAATCTGCCTTGCAATGCAGGTTCAATCCCTGGTTGGGGAACTAAGATCCAACATGCCACAGAGCAGCTAGGCCTACATGCTGCAGTTATTGAAGCCTGTACATTCTGGAGCCCATGTGCCACAACTGGAGAGTCCGTGTGCCACAGTGAAGACCCTGCATGACGCAAACAAGATCCCACATGCCACAACGAAGACCTGATGCAGCCAAATAAAAAAAGAAAAAAAAGAATTAGGAAGAGCCTTGTAACCCTTGTCACAGACACTCTAACACTCTTTAAAAACTCCTGAACAGTGTGCTCACGTGCTTTAATTTGGTTCAAAGTGATGATGGAAATAGCGCCCCCCCACTACCATACTCCCTTGAAATTATGAGATGATAATAAAATAATGAACTTGGGGTAAACAAGAGGCAGAAATATTTTAATCCAGATGATGGCCAATTAAGAGACTATTTGGTAATACATTGTCTGCAGACTTAATGATGGGGAGAAGTTAATGATGTACAAGTCTAATATGAAGACTTGGCATTTGAGTATTGTCATCTACTGGTTTCTACTTGCAAAAGCCCCACTGCAGCTAGCCAGAGAGCTGTTCAATAAATTAAGTGCTGATAACCTGCATTTAGCCAAAGTGTGAAAATCAAGTGGATCCTAGAGGAACTCCGAAGCTGCCAAGGTTTAAACTGTCTAACTCAGGCAGTATTGTTGGGGGACTCAACAACATATATATATATATATATATATATATGTGTGTGTGTGTGTGTGTGTGTGTGTGCATACATATACATATGCATATGGGAGGGAACATGTGAGCTGTCACCCATCTGGAGTTAAGGAAGACCTAATAAGTAGTATGGCTGTACCATTCAGTCTGGTCATGCTAGACACCCCATTTCTAACATAATTATAATGATTCCTGGAATCCTACTTCACTCAGTCCACACCCAGACATGAAAGACCTAGAGTCAGACCCCACAGGACCATCTCCAACTGGCTATGGCTCCAAGGATGACCTCAGGAATATTCCTAGAATGAGGATCCTGCAACTTTATTTCAGGTAGAATGGAAAGCCAGGTTTATCTTGGCTTGTGTGATGGGGAATCTTTCTACCATCTGAGTTAATTTCCTGCCTCAGTGAGGAAGATCTACAGATTTGTCCCTAGAGGGTCATCGATGTGAACTCTCATCCTCAGGATCCAGCACTACAGCTGCAGAAAATATGCGAGGCAGAGACTGCCATCATGTTTTTAGACAAAGCCCCAGGATTTGGCTACATTTTTATCTGACTGAAAACAAGTAGTGGCAATAAACTTCAATTAATTAAAAGACTAATAAATGAGTATACAGGAGCTCTCTGTGCTACCTTTGCAACTTTTCATAAATCTAAAGTGTTCTAAAATAAAACATTTCAAACAAACAAACAAAAATCCATTATGTAATTCCCGACTCAATGGACAAGAATTTGAGCAAACTGGGAGACAGTGGAGGACAGAGGAGTCTGGCGTGATGCAGTCCATAGGACTGCAGAGTCAAACATGACTTAGTGACTTAACAACAACAATTTCTAGTTTATTGAGAAGTTCAGTAGGGTTCCATAAAGAGAGCACTTTCCTGCTTAAAACTTTCTTTTGTTATCATCTCCACTGTATAAAAATCTATGTAGAAAAAAAAAAAAGACTAAAAGAAAAAAGCAAGGATGATAATAATGGTTGCCAGTGGAGGGTGGTAAAAGTCCTTCAGTTGTGTCAGACTCTTTTAACATCATGGAC
The DNA here is from genome assembly GCA_006408675.1 of Madoqua kirkii. NCBI lineage: Eukaryota > Metazoa > Chordata > Mammalia > Artiodactyla > Bovidae > Madoqua > Madoqua kirkii. The sequence goes on along the minus strand of SJYC01125037.1, from coordinate 756 downwards.
TACACAGTCCATGGAATTCTCTAGGCCAGAATACTGGAGTGGGTAGCTGTTTCCTTCTCCAGGTGATCTTCCAAACCCAGGGGTCAAACCCAGGTCTCCTGCATTGCAGGCAGATTCTTTACCCTGAGCCACCAGGGAAGCCCCAGTCAAGACCATCCCAGAGAAAAACAAATGTAAAATGGCAAAATGGCTCTCTGAGGAGGCCTTACAGATAGCTGTGAAAAGAAGAGAAGCAAAAAGCAAAGGAGAAAAGGAAAGGTATACCCACCTAAATGCAGAGTTCCAAAGAATAGCAAGGAAAGATAAGAAAGCTTTCCTAAGTGATCAATGCAAAGAAATAGAGGGAAACAATAGAACGGGAAAGACTAGAGATCTCTTCAAGAAAATTAGAGACACCAAGGGGATATTTCATGCAAAGATGGGCTCAATAAAGAACAGAAATTGTAGGGACCTAACAGAAGCAGAAGATATTAAGAAGAGGTGGCAAGAATACACAGAAGAAGTGTACAAAAAAGATCTTCATGACCCAGATAATCATGATGGTGTGATCATTCACTTAGAGCCAGACATCCTGGAATGTGAAGTCAAGTGGGCCTTAGGAAGCATCACTATGAACACAGCTAGTGGAGCTGATGGAATTCCAGTTGAGCTGTTTCAAATCCTGAAAGATGATGCTGTGAAAGTGTTACACTCAATATGTCAGCAAATTTGGAAAACTCAGCAGTGCCCACAGGACTGGAAAAAGTCAGTTTTCAT